>JAODAL010003603.1:0-170631 GCA_025379985.1 Phyllomedusa bahiana
TAAAAACAGGGGGTAATTTATTCATATAAATCTCTGCTTATTCTGGATTAGGAGTCCAGTGGGCGGGGTTACTAGTGATTGACAGTTATCTTGGACCGCTGTGATAAGAATTTCTTAGACCTTATCTCTTTCCAGTCCCTGTGCTCCCGTCAATGGGGCGTCTCATCGTGTCAATCATTTATCAGGGCACATGGGCCTCATATTGAGGGTCTGTAGAATGGAGCGCAGCAGCAGATCCCGCCCTTGAGGACTCGCTCCATCTATATAACGGGTGTCAAACTGGCGGCCCACCAGCGGTTGGGAAACTACAACTCCCATCATGCATTTGTATAATCCATAACAGTGGGAATGATGGGAGTTGTAGTTTCCCAACAGCTGGAGGGCCGCCAGTTTGACACCCCTGTATGTGTTGGCAGATTTTCGCTTTACCCGGCCACTGCAAAACTTGCCATCGCCAGGAGCTGCAGCGGCTTGTTTATCTGGTTTTTGGGCTCTTTGGTTGAAGCTCAAATTAACAGACTGACGTCAGGAGCAAAGACCGGGTCTCCCCGAGCCTCACAACACTTATCCAGGAACGTTCTTCTCCGAAGGGGATGGGAATCGGGTTTTCTCCTTTCAGAGAGGGCTTGTGATAGACGGTCTCTTTCTGCACTTTTTGTCACTGTTGCACATTTTTTTTTTTTACACTTGAGGGGAAGAGAGCTCTGTACTCCCAAAAAAGGCCTTTTTGGGGGTTGTCTGTGATGGGGCGCCTTGAAGGAGGTTTTCTACAACAGGCAATCCCCGACTTACACCGTTCCGACTTACATCTGTCCCTTAGTAACAAACAGAGACTTATGGGGCATGCTGGCACTTGTAGTTCTATGTTCCACAACAGATGATAGCTGTAGAACGACAAGTGCCAGCATGCCACAACAGCACATGAAGTGAAAGCTTCTTAACAGAGGAAAAGACTTATGGGGCATGCTGGCACTTATAGTTTTATGTTCCACAGCAGATAGTAGCTATGGAACGACAAGTGCCAGCATGCCACAGCAGCACATGGGGTGAAAATTAGGTGAAATCTTCTTAACAGAGGCACAGACAGCAAAACAAATGTAAAAACCCTTCCCTGCACTATCCGAAACGAAAAAAAAATCCCTTTGTGCTGGAGTTAGATTTAGTAAATATACCTGTTCCGACTTACATACAAATTCAACTTAAAGGGGTTGTCTCACTACAAGGATTGCTGCTTTTAATGTTAAAGATCTTGCAAAAATAAGTCACTTTGCAATATGTGTTCGTTAACAGTGTCCTACCTATTCCTAGATATCCCCTCTTGTATGGGCTGCATCAGCTCCTCAGGTTGCTATAGCTACAGACCTGTGCGATGTCTCCAGATAGGCTGCCAGCACTGGTTGCTATAGCTACAGACCTGTTTGATCTCTCCTGATAGGCTGTCAGCGCTGGTTGCTATAGCTACAGACCTGTTTGATCTCTCCTGATAGGCTGCCAGCACTGGTCGCTATAGCTACAGACCTGTTACATCTCTCCTGATAAGCTGCCAGCAATGGTTGCTATAGCTTCAGACCTGTTCTCTCTCTCCTGATAGGCTGCCAGCACTGGTCGCTATAGCTTCAGACCTGTTCCATCTCTCCTGATAGGCTGCCAGCACTGGTTGCTATAGCTACAGACCTGTTCTATCTCTCCTGATAGGCTGCCAGCAGTAGTTGCTATAGCTTCAGACCTGTTTGATCTCTCCTGATAGGCTGCCAGCAGTGGTTGCTATAGCTACAGACCTGGCTTCTAAACCAGGCTTATTTTATTAGTCCCCCCCCCCCCTCCCCCAATATGCTTTGCTTTTCTTATCATTTTCAAAATCTCTGCTTGCTGCCAGTAAATGGAAACCACTTCTTGCCAGGGAATGAGGATCTATTTTGGAAATGAGGGGATCACACACGAGTCCTGATCATCTTATAACCTGGATGGTTTCTCTACCTCTGGAAGTTCCCATTCAGTGACAGCTAGCGGAGATCTTGCAAACCATGAAGAACTGATGAAGATAGTAATATTATAAAACTGCTGAACTTCTCATTATGAATAAGCTTGATTTGCTGGGAGAGCAGTGCTGGAGGAGGTGGAGGGGCTGCGGGACCCCCGGGGGGCGGGGGGGGGGGGGGGGGTGATACCTGTATGAGATATAACGAGCAGTCACATCTCGGCGGAGGCCACATCCAGGGCTTTTGTGTTGTGACGGCTTTTATAATAAGGACATATAAGCGGCCGAGGAGAATATTCATCATAAAGTAACAAAGAGCCACCTCTGCTCAGGAGCGTCGCCCCGCAGCCCATCCATCTCCAGCGCAGCCCCGTCAAGGTCATCGCCGCCTGTTATCTCTTCTGCAGTCGCCCCTTTCTTTTCCTTTTTGTGGCATTGGTGGTTAATTAGTAGCCCCTGTAATTATAATCAGTCACCCAGCAGATTGTGCGACGTCTCCTAATTACAAGGCAGCCTTTGTTATGCCCTGCTTATTTCTAGGGCAAGAAGACTGAGCAGGAGATTGGGAAGTGGCCACGTCGGAGCCTTCCAGCTGCGGCGCGAGTCATTATTTCTTGTGCGGCACTTACCGAGTCTTTTCCAGGCACTTTCCGCATCCAGCTGAGCGGAGATATTCTATGTCTGAGACATGGGGCGATGCAGCAGCTCATCCCACACGTTAAAGGGGTATTCCCACCTCATAAATGGCACATGACTAAGGCTATGTCTACACCGCATCGGACAAAAAACATCCAAGTCAACCAGTTTTTGTCTGATGCACAACCGCGGTTTTTGTCACATTTTGAGCAAAAAAACACGGTAGGTTCTTGTTTTTTTGCCGTCAGCCTTGTAGGGGAAACCGACGGCAAAACTCAAAGCGACGTCGTGTTATACAACATATTGTATAATCCGCCGGCGCCAGAAAAGGGGCAGAGAAAAAAACAACCCGTGGAGACTACAGGACGCTTTTTCTATTTAAGTCTATGGGCTGCCTGAATGATCGGATTTTCGGCGGTTTTAGAATTCCAATTGCGTTTGCACAACAAGGAAGTCTTTAAACGGAGCAGTGGCCAAAACCGCGCACTTCTGCTCCACCCAAATTCTACAGCACCCACGAAAATAGCTAAGCGCTGAACTACGCAGTCCCATAGACTGTGAATGGAGCAGTAGTGCACGTATTTGGCCCTGCTTTATGACTTTGTGATCTGTGGTACTTTTATCACCTATTGTGTGGTTAAGGGATGTCTATGATGGGTAAAACCCCTTAAAGGGGTTTTGCCACGATCTCATTTCATACATCCTGCCTCCAGCTCTTCAGCTCTGTGTGCTCAGAAGGGGGCGTGTGTGATGTGTTTGAATTGCCTATCATGTGACCCAGCAGGATGACATCACCAAGGGTTTCCTCTTCCCCAGTCAAAGAAAGGACTGTTTTATGTATAGAATTGTTTAATAGCTACATTGTAGCTCAGAGGGTAACATTTTTGTTTTACAGCACAAGGGTCCTTGGTTCAGATCCCTGCAGGAACTTAACCTGTGGATTTTTTTCCCTCTTTATCAATGCACAGTCCTGATTGAGGTTTATTTTTTGTTTATTTGCACTGTTTGACTTAATAAGGAGTACAGGGGGCGGGAGTAGAATGACAGCACCTGGGGTTGAACACTCGCTCAGCAGTGAGTGTGTGTGATTACTAAGAAGTGCAGAAGACGGGAGTAGAATGACAGCACCCGGGGTTTGAACACTCAGTAGCTGCCTGAGAGGAGAGGTGATGTCTGAGCATGTGCGACCAGGAGTGAGGAGCTCTCAGCCCTGTCTATCCCCTGGAGACGAGCTGTAAACAATGGATCACTAAAGGAGCAGCTAAAACAAAAATGGTGCCGAATTTTTAATAATGATGAATGGTGAAAATGTTTATTTAATTTTCAAACTTCCCATCTCAATTTTACCTCGTGGCAGAACCCCTTTAAGGGATTAAAGAGTCGTCTTTGATGGCAGATCAGCATAGGTTTACAGCTGGAATATGTAACCATAAATTATTACACAGACTTGCATAGTTTGTAAGGGTATGTTCACATGGTGTATTGCAGTGTGTACAGTACGCGCTGCAATACACCGGGTGTTTTGGAAGCACTCGCTGGCATAATTCATACCGTAATTGCAGCGTGCATTCTCTGTGTATAAAACGCAATACGTAGCGAAATGCGAGCGCAAATACGTGGCAAAATAAGTTGAGTGAACATACCCTAAGGCTGAATTGACATGTCATTTCTTGGTGCGCCTCCAAAAGATGGACCCGACAGACGAGATGCAAACACGCAGCGGCGATCACTCATGTGCAGCTGCGTGATTCTCATTGACGGCAGTGATAAACTCATTGCTTATTGTTAGTTGCGTGTCTGGGTCCGTTCAGACAGACCCAGACACGCATCACAAAAGCGTATGTTCACATTGACACAAGACGCTTACATCTAGAAATGTATCCAGACCCTTCTCCAGAATCCTGGTCACTATAACTTGTTATTTATTACATCTAGAAATGTATCCAGACCCTTCTCCAGAATCCCGGTCACTATAACTTGTTCTTTTATTACATCTAGGAATGTATCCAGACCCGTCTCCAGAATCCCGATCACTATAACTTGTTCTATTATTACATCTAGATATGTATCCAGACCCTTCTCCAGAATCCCGGTCACTATAATGTTATATTATTACATCTAGAATGTATCCAGACCCTCTCCAGAATCCTGGTCACTATAACTTTTTCAAATTATTACATCTAGGAATGTATCCAGACCCTTCTCCAGAATCCCGGTCACTATAACTTGTTCTATTATTACATCTAGGAATGTATCCAGACCCTTCTCCAGAATCCCTGTCACTATAACCTGTTCTATTATTACATCTAGGAATGTATCCAGACCCTTCTCCAGAATCCCGATCACTATAACTTGTTCTATTATTACATCTAGGAATGTATCCAGACGCTTTCTGAATTTTGTTAGTGAATTGTCCGTGACAAATTCCTCTGACAGAGAGCTCCACAGTCTCACTGCTCTTACAGTAAAGAATCCCTTCTACGTCTATGTAGAAACATACTTTCCTTTTAGACATATAGGACGCCCCCTTGTTCTGAATCCAGGCCTTGGTATAAATGGATTATGGGAAAGATCTCAATATTGACCACTTCCTCCGGTAGAGATCTCCATTGTGTCACTGCTCTTACAGTAAAGAATCCCTATATAGAACCTTCTTTTCGCTAGATGTAGAGGACGCCTCCTTGTTCTGGATACAGTCCTGGGTATAGATATGCATGCTGTAACAGACTTGCTGTTCAGGTCTCTGGTAAATCTGAGAGACAGGCCCTGTGGACTCATTGGCTAAAATAAATCACAGGAGTGTGATGTAATTAAAGGGGTTGTCTCACTACATAGATTCATCTTACCTCAGTCCTGTTTTCTTGGTTTCACTTTGAATTCAGGGGCGTGTTTACTGGCTTCCACTAGGCTGCAGTAGAAGCCGGGTCTGTAGCTATAGCAACCAGTGCTGGCAGCCTATCAGGAGAGATCGAACAGGTCTGTAGCTATAGCAACCAGTACTGGCAGCCTATCAGGAGAGATCGAACAGGTCTGTAGCTATAGCGACCAGTACTGGCAGCCTATCAGGAGAGATCGAACAGGTCTGTAGCTATAGCAACCAGTGCTGGCAGCCTATCAGGAGAAATCAACCAGGTCTGTAGCTATAGCGACCTGAGGAGCTGATGCAGCCCATACAAGAGGGGATATCTCAGAATAGGTAGGACACTGTTAATGGACATATATTGCAAAGTGACTTGTTTTTGCAAGATCTTTCACATAAAAAGCAGCAATCCTTGCAGCGAGACAACCCCTTTAAATTTTACTTAATTAAAATATAAAGTGAGACCAAACATCAAAATTCAAAAAGTCCTAACAAAGGATACAGTAGACAGTAGCTGGGTATCTGTCCCTACTACCCTATAACACACACTACCTATAAATATGTATGTAGGGTCACCGTCCTGATAAGGGCGGCCCCACCTGGAACCTAGGACGATTTAGTCTTAGTAAACCGTAAAACAAGAAATCCAAAAATGGTAAAATACTAGTTATAGCCAGGGCTGTGGAGTCGGCAAGCCAAAGCCCCGACTCCGACTCCTCAATTTCCCAAACCTCCGACTCCTGACTCCGACTCCTGACTCCTTCATACATGGCGCATGTTTAAGTGATAACTTTACTGTAGCAAAATGGTAACATGTTTTTTTATCACTTTATGATAGAATAATCAAGCTATTTAGGTAGAACAGACACTGACAAGCAAAAGGATAACAATGTTTTGATCGTTTGAACACTTGTGGGCAGTTGAAGAAAAAGCTGTATTTGTATCCAAGTCCAGTCTGCACCAACATTGGGAATGTGTAGAAGAGACCTTGGATCAGATTTTGGTCAAGATATGATTGAATCTCATCCAGAGCCCAGAAGGATTCAGGCAGTGCTGAAAGCCAAAGGCAGATTTCCCAAATACTAACAAAATAATAAAAATTAACATTTTGATTTTTAGGAGCAAAACAGTAACAATGCAGTTACAGGAAAGAATCTGCAGAACTAAGCAGATGCTAAATACTTGCAAGTCACATTTATGTATAAGATCGGTAAGATGACTGTGTATAAAATTGCTCTTTGCACTGCATCAAACTAACTGGACCGACTTATTATATATTTTGGGAGTCGGAGCTGGTCCATTTTATGACGACTCAGACTCCACAGCCCTGGTTATAGCCTGGGTATAAATAGATAAGCTTGCTGTAATAGACTTGCTGTTCGGGTCTCTGGTAAAGCTGGGTGTCGGGCCCTGTGGACTTATTTATTGACTATGAATAGAATATGGATCAACCTGACAGAAGAAGGCGACTCCAGACGTTGTATTTGGTGGAGATCTTTTAGGAGGACAGGATGTGAGATACCTGCGGGTTCGGGGAATAGGAGGCGACACATTTCTAATTACGTGTGAATTGCACACAGCCGTTATGCTGGCGCCCGGCCACACGGCTCCATCTTCATTTCCGTCCTGACATAAGAGCAAGGCTGGCGGGGGGTCTTCTCATGCAGCAGGTCCTGCAGTGGGGGCAGAACACAAGAACCCTGTCCTTTTGCCTGTCATACGGGTGACAGCTCAGGGCGGGCAGGAGTCTGTTCCAGTCTGAAAGCCGCTGCCTGATCGCTATGAACGAATTGCTATCCTTCTGGGATGTTCTCAAATTGAAGTACATGTTCTGTGTCTGCAGCTCGCATCCGCCGCCGTGCACTTCCAAGCTTCATTGCCCCTGCGCTCTTCATTTAACATTTATTGCAACCTTCTCGGAGCAGCAGCCGCCGCTGCTTCTAATTAAGGGCTCTGACCTGTTAACAAGTTGCACGACGGTTCTGAGGAAGACGTCTCGCAGCTTCATTCCTGTCTCCGTGTGGTCTCGTCCTGACTGCCCGTCACATGCATTGCTGCTTCAGGGACCCCAGGGACGCCGCCTGTTATTCCTGGACGAGGGCTCATTGTGGCTCTGCACACATCATCTGATTTACAGGATAGACCTTACCCAGAGCTTCTCACGTCCTGCTTTCCGTAGGCCCTGACAGGCGCATAGGTTTGCATTGTTATGCACTGTGCCATTACCATTTGCTCAGGGCCATCTTTTCCATTGGGCACACTAGGCAGTTGCCCGGGGGCCCCAGCTGGGGTATGTTTGTTCCAGGAATACAAGAAACATACCCAGGATCCCATGGTTGGTTTTGCTTATTTTACGGTTTGTGTGTTTTTAGGATGTGCAAAGAAATAAAAAACATGGTGAAGAAGGGAGCCAAAGGCTCCCTGCCCTGCCAATCAGTCTTGAAGGCTGCAGGTTGCCAGACATAAGTGGCGAAATAATATGGGTGTGTTTGGAGGTGGCTACAGACATGACCTAGTGTGTTGTCATGGATTTGGACAGGGCCCACTGCAGTGCCCTGCCCAGGGGCCCATAATGCTTTTTAAGACTGCTCCACATTCGCTCTGTCTGTATCAGTCCTGTCATTCCGTCTATGCACCAGGGAGAGCAGGATGAGCAAAGCTGGTCCCACCTAGAACACAGAAAAGAAATGATAAAAATATGAAGGGGATTTATAAATAAAACAAATTGATGATCTGTGAATATTTCTGCAATCTAGCGAGGCCCTCTGCTCTCTAGAGAGCTACAGATCATTGCACCTCTCCATATGACAGCTCATCTCACACTCATCAACCATGAAAACCCCCCACAGGGCTTATGAGGATGTTAGAGCATCGAACGCCACTGCTGCTGAGGGACGTCAGCCTGTAAATGATGTCTTCTAGTGACTGCGTTCCTGAGAGGTCTTTGATTCCTGGATGTTCTCCTTTATTTGCATCACAGATGAGGAAATTACCTGCCTGGGATGTGACGGACACAGAGTTTACTATAAGGGTTCTGTCGCGAGGCTGTTTTGGACGCCGATTCTGATGCACGTCGGAATCGGTTTTCCATCAGCATCCGAATCTGACTACAATCCGCCTTGTTTCTAATGGAAAATCCACGTCGCTGTGCACAGGACGCTGAAAACAAGGTGACGTCAATTCCTGAGGTGGAGTCAGGGATGAATATATCATTTGTAAAGCTGAAAATCTGCCTCTAAATTCAGATCAACATCAACAATTTAAAATGCGGCATTGATTTTACACATAGATTCTATGATGAATCAGTGTGGAAATTTACAGCGTTGAAAATCAGCCGTGTGAATATACTCTAACATGAACTTATTAACAATACATGCCTGCTCCTCACAGCCAGCTTCAGGCTCCACTTCCTGTTCAGGCTGTGGGCAGTTCTACAGCTTCCGGCTCCACGTCCGGGCCAGGCGGGGGGCGGTTCTACTGCTTCAGGCTCCTACTTCCGGTCCAGGCTGCGGGCCCTTCTACAGCTTCAGGCTCCCACTTCCTCTTCAGGCTATGGGCTGTTCTACTGCTTTAGGCTCCCACTTCCTGTTCAGGCTGTAGGCTGCTCCACAGCTTCAGGCTCCCACTTCCTGTTCAGGCTGTGGCCGGTTCTACAGCTTCAGGCTCCCACTTCCTGTTCAGACGGTGGGCGGTTCTACAGCTTCAGGCTCACACTTCCTGTTAAGAAGGTGGGCGGTTCTACAGCTTCAGGCTCCCACTTCCTTTTCAGGCTGTGGCCGGTTCTACAGCTTTAGGCTCCCACTTCCTGTTCAGACGGTGGGCGGTTCTACAGCTTTAGGTTCCCACTGTCTGTTCAGACTGTGGGCAGTTCTACAGCTTCGGGCTCCCACTTCCTGTTCAGGCTGTGGGCGGGTCTACAGCTTCAGGCTTCCCCTCCTTTTCCGGCTGTGGGCGGTTCTACAGCTTCAGGCTCCCACTTACTGTTCAGGCTGTGGGCGGGTCTACAGCTTCAGGCTCCCACTTCCTGTGCAGACGGTGGGCAGGTCTACAGATTCAGGTTCCCACTGTCTGTTCAGACTGTGGGCGGTTCTACAGCTTCAGGCTCCCACTTCCTGTTCAGACTGCGGCCGGTTCTGCAGTTTCAGGCTCCCAATTCCGTTTCAGGTTGTGGGTGGTTCTACAGCTTCAGGCTCCCACTCCCTGTTAAGGCTGCGGCCGGCTCTGCAGTTTCAGGCTCCCAATTCCTGTTCAGGTTGTGGGTAGTTCTACAGCAGTCAATAACATTTTGGCTATTCCTACCTGAGGCTGTTAGAGGGACATTGTTAACAGAAGGGTTTAAAACAGCAGGGCAGAAGGCTACACAGACTACAACGGGATAAAGTTTGTCAGTAAACCTGGTAAGACACCGCAGGGAGTGTCTCCACCATGGTTGGCCATGGCATAAGCAGGAGATAAGAACTGCTCTAGCTCTGAAATGAAGCAAAATCAGAGCAGCAAGGTAGTTGGTAATAATCGTTATTTACTTTTGTCTCCACGTTTAAAGCTGATCAATGTAGTTAAAATATCCCTTAAAGGGACAGACCTACACCACTGATCCAATACTAGCTGGGCACCGTGTCAAGTTAATGTGCCCGTCCACCTTGGCACATCTGCAATCCCTGCTATGGGGAGTTTTGTATTTGAGGGTCAACAAACCATGATAAGTAGTTATTTGCCCCCCATCACTATGGAAGACATAACTTGGCGGTGGATTGTAATCAGGGCAGTGACGGGGCAGGAGGCTGGTGGCAGGGATAGGTGAGGTTGTATGTGGCATAGGCTTTACTTCTGCAGGGCATTAGGATTTTATTATAAGTGGATGAACATGAGCAATAAGTTATCAGTCACACTCCGGCTGTTGGATATGTGTTAATAAATGTGGCCGCTGCTTCCGTCAGATATCCACAGCTCCGTGGCAGTCTCTAGATTTATCATACGTACGAGGGTTTTATGGCACCTGCGTACGTGCAGTTACCTGTGTACAGAGACCTAAATCACAGGCTTAAGATAAAAAAATGTTAAATAAAAATTTTTTTATTTTTATTTTTTTACTCATTTTAAATAAGGACTCGTCTTATCGGCTGCTCTTTGCGCACGGACACTACTGCTGGTTGTTGGGTTGGGGGGGTTCGCCTGTCTATCGAACCGACCACAGATGTAACTAATATTATCTAAAACTACCAACATCCACAAAAGACGGAAATAACACTTAGCGCATTTTGCTGCAAATTCTGCATTTCTTTTGGACATGCTGCAAACTGTGAAATCCGTGGGAAACCACAGGTAAATCCCAGCGGCTCTACGGGTGTGTTCCCACGGCATGTTGGACCCGAAAAATGCATTCAAAAGTGCTGCGTAAATCACATCCAAAAAGCAGGTGCGTATTTGGATGGGTTTTGGCTGCAGCAGAATCGCACCCTATAGTTTATTATAGGGCGCCTGCTGCGTCTTTTGGATAAAGAATTGACACGACAATTCTTTGAACAGATCCGAAAGACGCAAGTAAAACACGTATCAGCGATCACTCGTCTGACACCGATGCACGTTTTACATTGAAAGCGATCACATTGCTCATTGTTAGATGCAGGTTCGGGTCCGTTTAGGGTTTGAAACAAGGATCCAAACACGCATCTAAAAACGTATCCAACACGTCGTGTGAACATACCCTAACGCTGCAGATTGTGGACGGGAAATGCGCAGCTGATCGGCTACATGTGAACATATCCTTGTAGTTCACTCAGTCTCTGAAGGTTATGGTCACTTTTGCATCTGTTTCATTGCACTGTACGGATTATATACAAGTTATGTCCACACTGCACAGGAATACTATCGTATCTTTGGTGCTTTTCGTTTTTTTAAAGCGCCGAAGATATGATCGTTCCTGCAGCCCCATAGACGGCAATGGAAAAGACGAGCTGCAGTCTACACAGCTCGTCTTTTCTCTGCCCGTCTTTCGGCAGCGGCGTATTACACAACATGTTGTATAATGCGCCGGCGCTTCTCGTTTTCTTGCTGTCTTCCCATACAATGCTATTGTATGGGCGACGTCTGGAAAACGAGAAGCGACGGCGGTTTTTGTACAAAGCGTGACAAAAGCCGCGGTCCTGCATCGGAGAAAAAACGGCCGCTTTTGGGCCATTTTTTGTCCGATGCAGTGTAGACATAGCCTAAAAACCATTTCTGCAGCTTGCATACCTTACAGTACATTTCAAGCTGCTTGGTGCCATTCAGATCCCAACATCCGGGCTGTTTGTCGGCTCAGCCTGAGAGTGAAGCGATGCTCAAATCTGATCCAATAAAATCAGGTTTCGGCTGAGACTGACGTTACCGTGAGCAGAGAAGAGCTGCGCAGGAGGCGGCTGTGTGGATGGAGTGTGACCGGGATCGAGCAGCTTGCGCTGTGCTGTAATACATTCAAGCTGCAGAAGCAAAATACCTGAATTTTTTTCTATTCAAACGAACTGCAGAATGTTTTTTCCCACATAATACGTGTAATGGAGGCCTGCAAAAAACACCACCCGCCGCAGGATTAGTCAGTCCACAAAGAGGGAGGCTTGTAGAAATTCCTGCCTCAAAATGGACATTTCTGTCTGGTTTTGGGCGCCCAACGCGCAGTTCGGGGGTGGTTTTAGCCTCAGCATCTTACCAGGGCTAATGCAATAAAAATGATGTCCAAAGTTGTCTAAGGCCTTTTAAATGAACAGATGACCCCATAACAAACTGGACACTCGGTTACAGCTAACATTCCAGTAAAGTGCCATGGCCATGACCGTATACTCTAGTAAAGCCGGGAGGGGCGTTCATTGACGTATAAGTGCGAATTGGTAAGAGCAACATCACCACTGTTACCATGAAATAGATCGCTTGCGTAAAGGATTCTGCTCGTCTGTGGACCTCAGATGATGATCGTACATCAGGAGCTTAGGAATTAGGTCACATATACAGTGAAGGAAATACAGGCAGTCCCTGGGTTATGTACAGGATGGGGACTGTAGGTTTATATATATATTATACAGGCCGTCCCTGGGTTATGTACGGGATGGGGACTGTAGGTTTGTTCTTAAGTTGAATTGGTATGTAAGTCAGAGCAGGTAGATTTATTAAATGTGACTCCAGCACAAAAAGTTATTTTTTTTTTGTTTCGGATAGTGCAGGGAAGGGTTTTTAAATTTGTTTTGCTGTCTGTGCCCCTGTTAAGAAGATTTCAACTCATTTTCACCTCATGTGCTGCTGTGGCATGCTGGAACTTGTCGCTCCACAGCTACTATCTGCTGTGGAACATGGAACTACAAGTGCCAGCAGAAGATTTCACCTCTTTTTCACCTCATGTGCTGCTGTGGCATGCTGGAACTTGTCGCTCCACAGCTACTATCTGGCTGTGGAACATGGAACTACAAGTGCCAGCAGAAGATTTTCACCTCTTTTTCACCTCATGTGCTGCTGTGGCATGCTGGAACTTGTCGCTCCACAGCTACTATCTGCTGTGGAACATGGAACTACAAGTGCCAGCAGAAGATTTCACCTCTTTTTCACCTCATGGGCTGCTGTGGCCTGCTGGCACTTGTCTGTCCACAGCTACTATCTGCTGTGGAACATGGAACTACAAGTGCCAGCAGAAGATTTCACCTCTTTTTCACCTCATGTGCTGCTGTGGATGCTGGAACTTGTCGCTCCACAGCTCTAATCTGCTGTGGAACATGGAACTACAAGTGCCAGCAGAAGATTTCACCTCTTTTTCACCTCATGGGCTGCTGTGGCCTGCTGGCACTTGTCATTCCACAGCTACTCTCTGCTGTGGACCATGGAACTACAAGTGCCAGCATGCTCCATAAGGCTCTGTTTGTAACTGGGGGAGAGATGTAAGTCGGAACGGTATAAGTCGGGGACTGCCTGTAATTATTTGATCCCTTGCTGATTGTGTACGTTTGCCCACTGACAAAGACATGAACAGTCTATAATTAAGACTGAGTAGGTTAATTTTAACATTGAGAGATAGAATATCCAAAATAAAATCCAGAAAATCACATTATATAAATTTATTTGCATTTTGCAGTGAGAAATAAGTATTTGATCCCTCTGGCAAGCAAGACTTAATATTTGGTGGCAAAACCCTTGTTGGCAAACACGGCAGTCAGACGTTTTTTGTAGTTGATGAAGGATCAAGTCATTGTTTCCTTCACTGTATGACAGTGAGAGGGGCGCTGATCTCTGCTCCCAAGGACCACCAGTCCTATGTACAAGCGGAGATGACCAGGAGCAATAAGTGGTGTAAGGACAGTAACTAGTAAAGTTTACAGTAGGATAATTGTGCCGGGGACGGGAGCGCCGATCATCGGCCGCAGGCTACGTCTGCTTTCTTCGCCTGTGCAGATTTGGAGGCCTGCCACATATTTTAGATGGTTCATCTTGGAACATGAAAAGATTAATGTGGTCGCTTTGAAACAAAAGCCACAACGACAGTGACCTACGCGCTGGTTAGAGAAGGCCCGGTGCTGCTGCTGCTGTAATTGGCAGGACTCGGCTGTGTTTCCCGACGGAGAGTCTGCTATGTACTAATCACTGCAGCCAAGTGCAGGGTGGGAGGCAGATCTCTGACCAAGGGAAATAAAGGGCAAATCACTTATGTGGCTGCTAACAAAGAGCGGCCATCAGAGGGACGGGGAGACGGAGGCAGAGAGGACTGTGAGCTGCCAGCCCGGCCACTCGTGACGCCCGACCACCTATCTCCGTATCTATCGGGGCGTCCGTCAGCGCGTTTCTTAGATCTTCTCAGACCTCCATTGACCTGGGCAGTCCTGGAAAAGCAGCAGGAACCGGCAACCATCACACGTAGAAGACCGCGAACATAGCCAAGGCCCTCGGGGTCTGCAGCACTTGGCGCAGGTCTACCCCATCTTCTTCTTTGTTCCACGGCTTCTGGGTAAAGCACTTGGTGGTGTTGGTAGCGTCATCCGGTGGTGACCCGCAGCTGTACCTCTGCATTGCTCATGTCTGTATACTGGTGTGATCTATGTGGCTGACGAGACACCGAAACCACAGGAGATACAGTATATCCGGCCGCTGACCTGCTATCGGGGATCAGGACCTCTGCCTACCCCAGTCCAGGGTAAGACCATGGTGCATGGGTTATATCTAGATGGTTTCCTTCCATAGGTTACATGGTCTAATGCGGAGTTGGGAGCAGATATGTGTCAGGAAATATAATGTTTGTTAGGCCGGTTTCACGCACCTGTGTTATGGCTCAAACACCCCGACCCCGGGGATTAGCCGCATCAAATGTTAGGTTATTGGACAAAAAGACACGTAAATCCCTTCCGCATGGGTTGTAGACACCTGCAGTAAACGAAATCAAACGGAGCAGGTGATCTCTGGAGGAATACTCTCTCTACAGCAATAATACCAGTAATACTCTCTATACAGCACCAATACCGGTAATACTCTCTATACAGCACCAGTACTGGTAATACTCCCTATACAGTAATAATACCAGAAATACTCTATACAGCACCAGTACTGGTAATACTCTCTATACAGCACCAGTACCGGTAATACTCTCTATACAGCACTAATACTGGTAATACTCTCTATACAGCACCAGTACTGGTAATACTCTCTATACAGCACCAGTACCGGTAATACTCTCTATACAGCACTAATACTGGTAATACTCTCTATACAGCACTAATACAGGTAATACTCTCTATACAGCACTAATACTGGTAATACTCTCTATACAGCACCAATACCGGTAATACTCTCTATACAGCACTAATACCGGTAATACTCTCTATACAGCACCAGTACCGGTAATACTCTCTATATAGCACCAGTACCGGTAATACTCTCTATACAGCACTAATACCGGTAATACTCTGTATACAGCAATAATACCGATAATACTCTCTATACAGCACCAATACCGGTAATACTCTCTATACAGCACCAGTACTGGTAATACTCTCTATACAGCACTAATACTGGTAATACTCTATACAGCAATAATACCAGTAATACTCTCTATACAGCACCAGTACCGGTAATACTCTCTATACAGCACTAATACTGGTAATACTCTCTATACAGCACTAATACCGGTAATACTCTCTATACAGCAATACCAGAAATACGCTCTATACAGCACCAATACCGGTAATACTCTCTATACAGCACTAATACCGGTAATACTCTCTATACAGCACTAATACTGGTAATACTCTCTATACAGCACAATACTCTCTATACAGCACCAGTACCGGTAATACTCTCTATACAGCAATAATACCGGTAATACTCTCTTTACAGCACCAGTACCAGTAATACTCTCTATACAGCACCAATACCGGTAATACTCTCTATACAGAAATAATACCAGAAATACTCTCTATACAGCACCAGTACCGGTAATACTCTCTATACAGAAATAATACCGGTAATACTTTCTATACAGTAATAATACCGGTAATACTCTCTATACAGCACCAATACCGGTAATACTCTCTATACAGCAATAATACCGGTAATACTTTCTATACAGTAATAATACCAGTAATACTCTCTATACAGCACTAATACCGGTAATACTCTCTATACAGCACCAATACCGGTAATACTCTCTATACAGGGCCAATATCCGTAATACTCTCTATACAGCACTAATACTGGTAATACTCTCTCTACAGAGCCAATATCCGTAATACTCTCTATACTGCAATAATACTGGTAATTCTCTCTATACAGCAATAATAACCAGGTTGGGTTGTGTATGGGCCATGGACTACTGTTATGTCATAGACCACTTGTAAAAAAAAAATTAAGATTTTAAGCACTAGGACTGTAGGGCCGGGTTCACATAGGTTTTTTTTTTTTTTTAACTGTTTTTTCCTGTAATATTTTTAAAAAAAAAAAAAAACAGGAATGAAACCGAGAGAGAGAGTATAATGGAGAAACTTGTAACGCTTCTGGGTTTTGGATTCAGTCATAGTTTTGGCTTGCAAATACTGCAGCAAAATACGTGAGAAAAAAAAGATTGTGTGAACCCGGCCTTAGGGTATGTTCACACGGCATATCGGGGCACGTACTGTACTTGCCGCAATACGCCGGGTGTTTTGGAAGTTGCGCTGATCAGCATGTACCCTGTTTCCCCGAAAATAAGACAGTGTCTTATATTATTTTTTGTTCCTAAAGACAAGCGAAGACTTATTTTTAGGGGATGTTTTTTTTTCTATGAACAAGAATTCACATTTATTGTTGAATTCATAGTTCTCTATGAGAGCTATGAATTACCGTAATAGCGACGCGCATTTAGTGCATATTAGAGCACAAATACGCAGCGAAATTCGTGTTGTAATTACGCCGTGTGAACATACCCTTAAGCAATCCTCAATGTGCCCACGCACCTTTCACAGCTGCAGGCCAGAAGCTCAGCTATATTCCTCCCGGCACCACCTCTTGGGAGTAGCCACTGTCAGATACCTCTGGTGTTGGCTTATCTCTACCAAAAAGGGTTCTAATTCGGCATGCCCTCTCCAAACATCGTCTGTCAGCGGTTCCCAACCAAATTGGAAGGTTCAGCTGACTATTGTCTAATGTGTATGAAGCCTTAGTGCTCTGGGGCAGAGTGTTCCACAGATTAGGTGCAGCACGGGAGAAGTCCACATAGGATGTAATAAGAAAAGATGGAAGATGTAGGTCAGTGTTCCCCAAGTCCTGTCCTCAGGACCCACCAGTAGGTCACGTTTTCAGGATCTCCCACAGAATGCACTGACCATAATGATATCACCTGTGCAGCATAATGAAATCACCTGTGCAGCATAATGAAATCACCTGTGCAATGCTAAGGAAATCCTGAAAACATGACCTGTTGGTGGGGCCTGAGGACTGGAGTTGGGGACCTTTTATGTAGGTCATTGGCTGACCCTTTACATAAGGGACGTGCAGAATCTTTGGCTGATGTGAGAAGCCTTCTCCAGACTTGAGCAAGTATTATAAAGCTCTGAATTTGTTATTGGACGCAGGACCATTTCCACTGTACAGCTCATTTCACAATACCTTTCATAGGCTCATCGGTTACTACCGGTGGTGTCCTCCATGTCCCGGTCCCTCCCCACATCACTGAATGATTACCTGCTATATACATGTATATTTCATGCATCATCAGATCCCGGTGCATCATCAGATCCCGGTGCATCATCAGATCCCAGTGCATCATCGGATCCCGGTGCATCATCAGATCCCGGTGCATCATCAGATCCCGGTGCATCATCGGATCCCGGTGCATCATCAGATCCCGGTGCATCATCAGATCCCGGTGCATCATCAGATCCCGGTGCATCATCAGATCCCGGTGCATTATCGGATCCCGGTGCATCATCGGATCCCGGTGCATTATCAGATCCCGGTGCATCATCAGATCCCGGTGCATCATCAGATCCCGGTGCATCATCAGATCCCAGTGCATCATCAGATCCCAGTGCATTATCAGATCCCGGTGCATTATCAGATCCCGGTGCATCATCAGATCCCGGTGCATAATCAGATCCCAGTGCATCATCAGATCCCGGTGCATCATCAGATCCCGGTGCATCATCGGATCCCGGTGCATCATCGGATCCCGGTGCATCATCGGATCCCGGTGCATCATCGGATCCCGGTGCATCATCGGATCCCGGTGCGTTATCGGATCCTGGTACATTATCGGATCCCGGTGCATTATCGGATCCCGGTACATTATCGGATCCCGGTACATTATCGGATCCCGGTGCATTATCGGATCCCGGTACATTATCGGATCCCTGTGCATTATCTGATCCCGGTGCATTATCAGATCCCGGTTCATCATCAGATCCCGGTGCATTATCAGATCCCAGTGCATTTCGCTGGAGTACGGGGCCCCCGGGTGCTTTCTGGAGATTGCTACCTCTGCTATTTTCCCCACATAGACAGAACTTGTAGCTGTTGTGTTCCGGTAGTTGAAGGTCACTTGTATGAGGAGGCCTCGGAGGAGCCGTATCCTGAGGTTCTCCTATAACTAATTCATCATGCGCTTTGTATATTATCATTACACAAGGGGACGACTGTGCAATCCGGCTGTAAATGCAGATCAGCCGCCTCCAAGAGAGCGAAGCGCTCGCCACTACCCGCTGCCCGGCTCAATTACTGACAGTCATTAGTCTCCTGCAAATTACAAAATGAGACTAGGAATCTTGTTTGATGATGTCCTGTATCTGCTTATATTCCTGAAGGACCCTTCTTGTTGAGCCTGTGAATTAGTTGTGAAGAGGCCCCGAGAGCGGCTGTCGGGACTGAAGTGGCTTTTAACTGGTCCGATCCATATTTATAGACACCTCTTCTGGCTCAGACGTAGCTATTTCCCTAGAACGTGACTTGAAATTTTTTTGAATTTTTTTTTTATGTCTGCACGAACCTTATGTCTGCACGGCTTATTTGGGCGCGCATTTCGCTGCTTATTGCGCTTTATACGCATTGAAATGTGCGCCACAATTACGCTAATTTATAGCTCTCATAGAGAGCTATTTATTAAAGGGGTTTTGCCATGAAGCGAGTTCCTTACCTCTTATCTGCTCAGGAGAGAATATAAACAAAACATGCTGAGTCACCTTGGGAGAGAGAGGGGGGTGAGCAGAGAGCAAGGAAGAAGGGAGCGTCTCAAAAGTTTACTTAAATAATTGCATTACAACCAGCGGATTCTCAATACAGCAGACAACCTCATACACTGCACTTTCTCCCCAGCCCCTTGCAAGCTCCTTCATGTTCCATGTCATCAGATAAGAACTGCAAACACGCAAGCACGGCCAGATCAGCTCCTGTCAGCTCCTCTGGTCGTGTCTAATGTAAACTGTCAGGAAACTAAGGGGGACTGAGCAATGCTGTAGCTGTCTGAGGCTTCACTTTTTGTAATCACATATATTTAGAAAAGTGATTAAATACCCATTTTGGAGGAGGATCCCACGTCAACATTACATCGTGGCAAAACCCCTATAAGCGTCACCCCCCCCGTGCATACAATACGGTCGTATTGTACGTGCGGGGGGAGAATTGACAAGTCAATTGTTCACAGCGATTACGCGCCGCAAACAATGCAAGTCAATGGGGCCGGCGGGCTGCCGATCTCCCCTCCCCCCACTTTGGGAATACGCGCTGATCAGCACGTGCTTCCAAAACACGCGGCATATTGCAGCGTGTACTATACACACCACAATACACCGTGTCAACATATCCTTACTTCAATGGTTTCATCAGTATGGAGGAACCTTCCCCAAAATATAAGACAAGGGGTTGTCCAGTTTATTTTCACTTTTTATTTAATTAAGCTCATTATTGGCAAAAAACCAAAAAAAAATTTCCTTTTTTTATATTTAAAGACTCTACACTTTGTGTTTTCACATTTTATTGTATGTTCGAATTTATATGGTCGTAAGTGGGCGGCTACACTACAGAAGCTAAATGACTAGTGCGTATGCCTAGTAGAAAATGATCTGCTGCGCATGCGTGCTAGTCAGACGTCTGGCATTTCTATACTGTAGCCGTCCACCTCCATCTCCGAACGAAATGGCACCACTATAAAAAAGTAGGGCAGTGTGATCAGCGTTCATGAAGGGTGTTGGGCGGTTACACTATAGTAGCGCCATCCTCCTAACTAGCGTGCATACGCAGTAGATAACTATCTGCTGCGCATGCGTGCTCGTCAGAAGGCTGGCATTTCTAAAGTGTAGCCTCCCACCTCCCCCTGTGTACAAAACACTACACTATACAAAGTAGTGTGACACAGCATTTAGGAAGGGCTACTATACTATATGAATGCCGGCCTCCTGACTAACACGCATGCGCAGCAGATAACTATCACCGTCGTTTTTTAGTTAATTTCTCAAAATAAACTAAACTATACAAAGTAGCGTGACACCGTGTTCGGGAATATCCAAAAAACACTATAAGCAGCACTAGAGAGATTTACAAATCACTGGTGCTCGCGCAACAGATCTAAACCAAGGTCTGTATTCCCGAATACAGTAATCCAAGAAATGAAATGAAAAATAGACTGCACTTCCAAAAAATAAGAGGTGGTTTATTCAACCCAGCTGTTGGGTTGAATAAATCACCACTATTTTTTTGGTAATGCTGTCCATTTTTTATTTCATTTCTTGGATTACTGTATTCGGGAAAGCTGATGGGCAGCTAATTATAGAAGCACTGGCTCCCTGACTATTGCGCATGCGCTGCAGATAATTGTTGACTGGGCATGTGAACTAGTCAAAAGCAAAACAATACATCACACTATACAAAGTAGTATGACACTGTGTTCAGGGAGGGCAATGGGCAGCTATGCTATAGAAGCGCCAGCCCTCCGAGTAGCGCGCATGCGCAGCAGATAATTATCGACTGGGCATGTGCTCTAGTCAGGAAGCCAAATAAAACCTCACGCGATACATACTAGTGTGACACTGCGTTCAGGGAGAGCAACGGGCAGTTACACTATAGCCTCCTGAATAATCGCGCATGCGCTGCAGATAATTATTGACTGGCCATGTGTGTTAGTCAGGAGGCCAAACAAAACAAAACCTCACACGATACAAACTAGTTTGACACTGTGTTCAGGGAGAGTAATGGGCGGCTACACTATACAAGTGCCGGCCTCCTGACTAGCGCGCATGCGCTGCAGATAATTATCGACTGGGCATGTGCGCTAGTCAGGAGGCTGGTGCTTCTACAATATATGTAGCAGTGAGAGATGACTTCCTGAATGGAACTTCATCATCACTTATGGCCATAACTGCAGTAAATAGTTTAAAAACGCATAATGCAACTGAGATATAAATTCAATAAAGTGTATAAAGCTTGTTTTTGCCATAATGAGCTTAATAAAATTGTAAAAATATGAACCGGACAACCCCTTTAAACTGCAATTTCGTAGTTCACTGCTGTCATTTCAGCGGCCATATAGGAGGACATCATGCTTAATAGGATATGATGGAGAAACCATGCACACGCATCTTACCACTGGTGTCTATAGCAGTGATTTTCAACCTTTTTTTGAGCCGCGGCACACTTTTTACACTTAAAAAATCCCGGGGCACACCACCAACCAAAATGGCACAAAATGACACTAAAACAGTACATATTATACATATAGTTAATAATATCGATTCTAGCCAGAGATGCCCACCCCTGTAGCCAATGTGCCTCCATTGTAGCCAGTGATGCCCCCCCTTGCAGCCAGTGATCCCCCCCTTGCAGCCAGTGATGCCCCCCTCGTAGCCAGTGATGCCCCCCTTGTAGCCAGTGTGCCCCCCTTGTAGCCAGTGTGCCCCCCTTGTAGCCAGTGTGACCCCAATGTAGCGGTGTAAGCAGCGTGACGTCATCACGCTGCTTACGCTGCACGCAGCTCCCAGGGGTCTCATCGGCGGCAGAGCTGCCAGCCGAGGAGACCAAGCGTCACAGGGGGCGCGGTGAGAGCTGTGCGCCCCCTGCGACGCTGATACAGGGGAGTAGTCAGGACGGGAACGATTCGTCCCGCCTCCTCCCTGCAGCTGCTGGCTCTGCGCGACTGTTATAAAACAGTCGTGCAGAGCCAGGGGCGCTCCTCCGGGCGGGCAGGGCGGCCGCGGCGCCCCCCCTCGGGTGAGCGCAGCCTCGGCGCCCCGGGCGACCGCACGCCCTGCCCGCCCCTAGGAACGGCCCTGAACAAAACACAGGGCGCACCATAGTTTGGGGAACTGTCCCCGCGGCACACCCGACCATGTGTCGCGGCATACTGGTTGAAAATCACTGGTCTATGGGGCACTACTGCACCTACCTATACCCCCAATTTTACAAAGACAATTCTCATATTGGATTCTGTAGCTATTCCCTCTCAGTAATATTGCTTCTAATTCGGTAACATGTGGAGCACATACTCTGTAATTAGCCACCGGGACGCCATGTGCTGCCATACAGTCGCTGAAAGGGTCTGTGCCCCGATAGGGATTTATCACCAATCTACAGGATAGGCCCTATGGACGACATGTATGATTTTTGGCGCCATTTTTATTTGCGCGCATTAGTAGTGTAGATTGCGCCACAGTATATGAACCTGTTCTACTGCGGGTCTAGATTAGGCGCTTTCTAGTTCCACTAAGACAACTCAGGTAAACCCCTTGTAACTTGGTCTCCCTGTCCCAGCAGTAATGCGCCTGGTTTTGCCGTCCTCTCGTCATAAATGTGTAGAATCATATGGTTGGGGTGCGACACGTCCCCAGAACGCCCACACACCTTAGCCGCGGGCGCCCCATAATGTACCTAATTTTGGAGTGCGGCTGATTATAAATCTGGGGGGACAGGGCTGCGACAGTTTTTGGGCTGAAAGGACGCCAGAATACTGGCGCAGCCCCCTACATACATGTCGCCCTAAATGTCTGGGACACTAATGATCCCTAAAACATGTCGAACATGTTCACTGCTGCTCCATTCAAAGTCTATGAGACAGACAGAGCTAGGTGAGCGCTATACTCCGCTACCCCCCCGTATACTTGGACTGGAGCAGCAGTGCACGAGCTTGACCATTGAGGCGTTCAAAGCCTTCCTTGCTCTGAGTGAGGTGAGAAAAGTGGGACTTGGGGGCCCCCGTTTCAGAAATTGGTGGGGTCCCATTGGTCAGATCTGCTTAGATAAATCTGCAGGGACAGTTTGCCATAGTTTTGGCAGCGAGGGGGTGGGGAGTGGGAATCTGCTGCTATCTCTCTGCAGGTGCAGTCGTCGCGGTCAGTGTATACAGGCAATTCATTGTGTTATCCACCACTTGGGAGCGAAAAGGGAAGTCGCGCGATAAATGTGCAATAAATCTATAAGGTTTCGACAAACTGCACCTGCAGATAACCGAAATCACCGACGCCGGATCTGTATTCGGCTGCCATCGCCGTGTATTCACGTCTGCGGAAAAATCGTGGGTGATTTTATTATTTAGGGGAAGGCAGCTTCCTGTGCTCACATCTACCTACATGATCATTTGGACAATTTTGGGTTCCTTTCAGGATGCAGATAAATGCCAACCTGTTCCTACCATTCCTGTAAAGTGGGTGACTGAATGGCGGATACTGGGGAATTGCTATTAATGCAGTTCTTAATGGAAAACCTGTCAGCTGAACATGGCGGCAAGATCAGGAGGAGCTGACAACACTGATCTATAGGTCTGTGGGACAAGATTTTATTCACTGAATAACCCTGTAGTAGAGCGTGCACAGACATAGCTGTCAATCATCAGAAGGACCGCCCACCGGACTCCTGAACATAGAATCAGCAGGAATAAAGTTATATAGAATCTTTTCTTCTCGCTATCCTTTAGCTCGGCTCCTGGTTTATACCACTGTACCATACTAACCACAGATAGGCTGTAATGTAAAATGTGATCTAAGTGTTTCACATCAAGCATTTTTAGGTTTTTTTCCCCAGCAGGAGTTGTCGCCAGCATCTTTTTGGTTCTTTAGATAAGTCTATAGCAAACCTGCCAAAACAATCCTTAGTCTATAGTGTGTTTGATATTTAGTTGTAGATGTTAAAGGGGTGTTCTCACCATGCTGTTTTACGGAGTCACAGGCAGCTCTGGACTCACACTTCCTGTTCAGGCTGTGGGTGGTTCTATATCAGTGATTGGCATATAAGTTCTGCTATTCTTAGCTGAGCCTGTTAGGGTATGTTCAAATGGTGTGTTGAGTCCATGTTAGCATACAATTTTAGATGCGTGTTTGGATCCATCTGTCGGACCCTAAAGTGTATCTAATAAATAGCAGTGTGATTTACATTGCTTTTAATATGAAACACGCATCGGTGTTCACGAGGGATCACCGATGCGTCTTTCGGATCAAGAATTGTCATGTCACGTCAATTCTTGGAACGGATCCGAAAGACACAGCAGGAGCCCTATGATGAACTATAGGGTGCAATCCTGCTGCATCCAACACGCATCTAAACACACAGCTGCGTGTTGGATCCGATTACCAATGTGTTTTTGGAAGTGATTTTCGGATCCAACATGGATCTAAAATTGGATCCAAAAGCGCCGTGTGAACAGCCTCTTACAGCGACATGACTGCAGGAGATTTAATCTGTAGGAAACAAAGCTACAGAGCTCCAAGGACTGAAAAAAACTCCAAATCAAAGGTAAATAATGTAATCTTTTTAGAGCTAAAGATTCTTCTCCATCCGACCGTGGCTGCTCCCTGTCTAATCAGGAAGGGAGATACGGACGGTAACCTAGACACACTTTTGTGCACTCGGAGCAGATAAAATGTCTCTTATCTCCTGACCAGGGTAATATCGAAAGAGCAATGTATTTAGTAAAAGTCTACATTTACATTTCCCTTCATGTTGAAAGCTAAATCATTGTAGTGATTTTAATAAAAATACACACAAAAACACTGTGGCATGGGAAATGTACTGGAGGGACTTCTAATAATTATTGCTGCCTTTCTGGGGTCCATGGAGTCGTTCTCCCCTTCCCCCCTGTGAAAACACAGCACATGTAAGATGTGACTTTCTTTGGCATTTTTGCTGTAATTTTTTTTTTTTTTTTTAAAGAGCATTTTTAGAGCATTTGTTAGTGGTGTAAGACATATTTTCGCTTAAGCTTTGGTGCAGATTGTGACATTTCACAGTGGAGAATATGGTGAAATACAAATGGCACTAGATATGCTTATTACACTACAGGGAATAATCTACAGAATAGAAATTGCCCCATCGAATCAGGACACAGGTTCAGTAACGCTGAATGGTCTTCTGATGCTCATTGGATACTCGCTTCCTATCAGATGAAACCAATTAAGACAATTAAGGTGACAATCTACGTGACATTTTTAGGGTAGATAAACCTACCCCATAAACCTGGAGGAGGCCAAAAGTGTCTCATCAGCCTCTGTCCGTGTGCTTTAGTCAGGATACCGGTTTTGTTTGCTGGACAGAATAACAGAGCTGATTGCACTATTCTATCCTGAGATATCTCAAAGAAAAATTTGAGGTGTTACAATTTAAAAAAAATAAATAATAAAAAAATTCGGAACCTATGGGGGAAGGATGCATCTGTATATCTCTACTGAGAAGCATGTTGTGTGAATGCAGCCTTAAAGGGGGTGTCCGTGACTTCCAAAGCTCGTTGGGCCGCTGGGGTATGATTAGAAATATAAAAAAAGTTACGTTTTCCTGATTATGAATGCACTTGAGCCTCACAGATAGAGACCTGTCTGCTACTTTTGACATGTTACCCTTTTTTGTAATTGCCTCTACATGGCTTGTTGTTGTTGTATCTTCTTTTCTTATGTTTTGTTATATTTGGGACTGTGTCCTATTTGTTGCCTCTTTCTAAAAACTTTTTTTTTTTTTCTTTTTTTTTTTTAAACAATACTTTATTGAGAAGAAAGCATGATAATCATTTACAAGATAACAATGTAAAACTTTTTTCTTTGCTCAATAAAAAATTTAATGACTAAAAAAAAAAAAATTGAAAAAAAAGAAGTAAACTCACCTCCGTGATGCTCCTGTTCCGTCCTAGTGGCCGCCCCGGATATAACCCGGCTGCACAGATTGCACATGACGTTGTGGCCAGTGAATGGCTGCATATAGCACATGAACAATAGACGTTCACTGTGCAGCCGGGCGTACGGGGCGGCCACCGGGAAGGAAGGTGAGTAGGCATCTTTTTTTCTGTTTCTTATCATACCCCAGCGTACCAATGAGCTTCTCTAAGTCTCGGACAACCCCTTTAAATGCGCAGTGCTGTGGTGCCCGTCGTGTTATCCTCCTCGGACTCGCTCGTGACCACCGGACTGGGCGTCACCAGGATGCATGAGAACATCTTCTGGTCAGGCCCATACCGGTCTCTTTCACCAATTCCCTCTATACTGGGATGGGTCACACTGTTCAATGATAAATCTGGATCAGAAACTGGTCGTTACATTGTCGGAGATGGAGAAACATTTTTTTTTTTCTCCATCTCCGACAATGTATATATACAGACAGTCCCCGAGTTACAAACAGGATAGGGACTGTAGGTTTGTTCTGAAGTTGAATTTCTATGTAAGTCAGAACAGGTGCATTTATTAAATGTAACTCCAGCACAAAAGGTTTCTTTTAGTTTTGGATAGTGCAGGGAAGGGTTTTTACATTTGTTTTGCTGTCTGTACCCCTGTTAAGAAGATTTCATCTCATGTGCTGCTGTGGCATGCTGGAACGTGTCGTACTCCAGCTACTATCTGCTGTGGAACATGGAACTACAAGTGCCAGCACGCCCCATAAGTCTCCGTCTGTAACTAGGGGACAGATGTAATTCGGAACAGTATAAGTCGGGGACTGACTGTATATTCGGCATGGCCATAGACTAATGAGCGGCGCGCCTGCTCTGATCAATAGTGAAGAAGCCCCCCTCAGCGGGGATTGGGGCAGACACAACACTGAGAGGAGAGAGGGCCAACGAAATCTGTATTAAATGAGCTTCTCTCGATTGTTTTGCAGAAAATCAATCGGGCTCCTTCTGATGAAGAATGCTTCTTTGACCTCCTAAGTAAATTTCAGAGTAACCGGATGGATGATCAAAGATGTACGTTAGAAGAAAGTCAGAGCGGAGGGACGGAGCCGACGGCGACACCTGTGCCTGCACTGGACGACGGATTATGGGTCATATTACCGCAGCACCGCCGGCAAAACCGTTTTGACATGTGTCCGTTCGCTATTGTGTGATCCAGAGCCGGCCTCTGTTTGCCATCAGAAAATAGAAAAAATGTGTCCGTCTAAGTCTGTGTGAAGCCACAAAGCAGAGGAGCTGGGGTAGACCCGGTGTGAGGCCACAGCACTTTACTGTCGGGGTATGTTCACACGGATGTATTGCGGCACGTACAGTGCATCATGTCTTTTGGGAGCTCAAGCTAATACACGCCTACTCCCGTGGCACGGGGGGGTGACAGCCCGCCGGCCCCATTGACATGCATTACTCGCGGCACGCATTCGCCGCAACTAATTGACATGTCACTTATCTCCCCGCGCGTACAATACGATCGTATTGTACGCTCGGGGAGAGGAGGCGTAAGCCATAGTTCTCTATGAGAACTGTGGATTACCGTAATTTCATCGCACATCTCGTCTGTATTAGAGCGCAAATACACGGTGAAATGCGCGCCAAAATTACCCCGTGTGAACATAGCCTAAGGCTCCTAGAGTTTGGATGGAGCTGCATTGTGCTCCACTGCTCTGCTCACAGACGTCCTCTCTGTGCGAGTGTAGTGAGAGGTGGCATCGGTCCCGGCATCCCCATTTTAGTGATGGGTGGGGGTCTCAGTGGTCAGACATGTATCGCTTATCCTGTGAATAGGTGATGTTTGTGGTGACACAGCTTTCAGGATAGCTGGGCAAGGAGAAGGGGGAGAGCCACATTTTTTAAATAGGTTTTGTAAGAGTAGCGCGAGGTCGACTGTAAAAGGCAGAGGATAGGTCTAGGAGGTAGAGCACAAAGTAACAGAGAAGGCAGAGGGTGGGTCTAGGAGGTAGAGCACAAAGTAAAGGAGAAGGCAGAGGACCAGACTAGGAGGAGGAGTACAGAGTAATGGAGAAGGCAGAGGACCAGACTAGGAGGAGGAGTACAGAGTAATGGAGAAGGCAGAGGACCAGACTAGGAGGAGGAGTACAGAGTAATGGAGAAGGCAGAGGACCAGACTAGGAGGAGGAGTACAGAGTAATGGAGAAGGCAGAGGAGAGATCTAGGAGGTAGAGCACAAAGTAACGGAGAAGGCAGAGGACCAGACTAGGAGGAGGAGTACAGAGTAATGGAGAAGGCAGAGGACCAGACTAGGAGGAGGAGTACAGAGTAATGGAGAAGGCAGAGGACCAGACTAGGAGGAGGAGTACAGAGTAATGGAGAAGGCAGAGGACCAGACTAGGAGGAGGAGTACAGAGTAATGGAGAAGGCAGAGGACCAGACTAGGAGGAGGAGTACAGAGTAACGGAGAAGGCAGAGGACCAGACTAGGAGGAGGAGTACAGAGTAATGGAGAAGGCAGAGGACCAGACTAGGAGGAGGAGTACAGAGTAATGGAGAAGGCAGAGGACCAGACTAGGAGGAGGAGTACAGAGTAACGGAGAAGGCAGAGGACCAGACTAGGAGGAGGAGTACAGAGTAATGGAGAAGGCAGAGGACCAGACTAGGAGGAGGAGTACAGAGTAATGGAGAAGGCAGAGGACCAGACTAGGAGGAGGAGTACAGAGTAATGGAGAAGGCAGAGGACCAGACTAGGAGGAGAAGTACAGAGTAATGGAGAAGGCAGAGGACCAGACTAGGAGGAGGAGTACAGAGTAACGGAGAAGGCAGAGGACCAGACTAGGAGGAGGAGCACAGAGTAATGGAGAAGGCAGAGGACCAGACTAGGAGGAGGAGTACAGAGTAATGGAGAAGGCAGGGGGCAGGTCTAGGAGGAGGAGCACAGAGTAATGGAGAAGGCAGAGGACCAGACTAGGAGGAGGAGTACAGAGTAACGGAGAAGGCAGAGGACCAGACTAGGAGGAGGAGTACAGAGTAATGGAGAAGGCAGAGGACCAGACTAGGAGGAGGAGTACGGGTTTAACGGAAAAAGGCAGAGGACCAGACTAGGAGGAGGAGTACAGAGTAATGGAGAAGGCAGAGGACCAGACTAGGAGGAGGAGTACAGAGTAATGGAGAAGGCAGAGGACCAGACTAGGAGGAGGAGCACAGAGCAATGGAGAATGCAGAGGATAGGTCTAGGAGGAGGAGCACAGAGCAATGGAGAAGGCAGAGGATGGGACTAGGAGGAGGAGCACAGAGTAATAGAGAAGGCAGAGGACCAGACTAGGAGGAGGAGCACAGAGTAATGGAGAAGGCAGAGAACCGGTCTAGGAGGAGAAGCACAGAGTAATGGATAAGGCAGAGAACCGGTCTAGGAGGAGAAGCACAGAGTAATGGAGAAGGCAGAGAACCGGTCTAGGAGGAGAAGCACAGAGTAATGGAGAAGGCAGAGGATAGGTCTAGGAGGAGAAGCACAGAGTAATGGAGAAGGCAGAGAACCGGTCTAGGAGGAGAAGCACAGAGTAATGGAGAAGGCAGAGAACCGGTCTAGGAGGAGAAGGCAGAGGACAGGTTTAGGAGGAGAAGCACAGAGTAACGGAGAAGGCAGAGGACAGGTCTAAGAGGAGGAACACAGAGTAATGAAGAAGGCAGAGAACCGGTCTAGGAGGAGAAGCACAGAGTAATGGAGAAGGCAGAGAACAAATTTAGGCGAAGAAGCACAGAGTAATGTTGTAGACAGAGGATAGGTTGAGGAGGAGGAGCACAGAGTAACGGAGAAGGCAGAGGATAGGTCTAGGAGGAGGAGCACAGAGTAATGGAGAAGGCGGACGACAAGACTAGGAGGAGCACAGAGTAATGGAGAAGGCAGAGGAGAGGTCTAGGAGGAGAAGCACAGAGGACCAGACTAGGAGGAAGAGCACAGAGTAATGGGGACTGCAAAAGATGGGTCTAGGAGGAGGAGCACAGAGTAATGAAGAAGACAGAGGACAGAACTAAGAGGAGGAGCACAGAGTAATGGAGAAGGCAAGAGAACAAGTCTAGGCAGAGGAACAGAGTTATGGAGAAGGCGGAGGACAGGTAAAGGAGAAGAAGCACGGTAATGGAAAAGGCAAAAAACAAGTCTAGGAAGAGGAGCACAGAGTCATGGATAAGGCAGAGGACGGGTCTAAGAGTTGGACAGAGTAATGGGGCTTTGGTTAGGATAGTTGGGTTGGAAGCCAGATTGCAGCAGGCCAAAAACTGAATTGGATGAGAGATGGGAGGACCGTTCAAGACAGACGCCTTGTTTGAGGTGTTTTATGGCAAAACTGAAATGGGGCGAAAGTAAGACGAAGAGAACAGGTCAGGGGTCGGCTCCTTAAGGATCAGTGTGATTGCTGCATATTTAAAAAGAAGGGGAAGATGTGGGGAATCACGAGTTGGTAGGTGGGGTCATGGGAAGCCCGGAGTGGGGAGGTGCGGTAATATGTTTGGTGAAGTGCACGAGTGCCCAGGTGCCGTAATATGTGGTGAAGTGCACGAGGGGCCGAGGTGGCGTTAATATGTGGTGAAGTGCACGAGTGCCGAGGTGCGGTTAATATGTGGTGAAGTGGGACGAGTGCCGAGGTGCCTAAATTTAATAGAGTGCGAGGTGCCGGGATATTGGTGAAGTGCACGGAGTGCCGAGGTGCCGGGAATATGTGGTGAAGTGCACGAGTGCCGAGGTGCCGGGAATATGTGGTGAAGTGCACGAGTGCCGAGGTGCCGGGAATATGTGGTGAAGTGCCGAGTGACGAGGTGCCGTAATATGTGGTGAAGTGCAAAGAGTGCCGAGGTGCCGGGAATATGTGGTGAAGTGCACGGTGCGAGGTGCCGGGAATATGTGGTGAAGTGCACGAGTGCTGAGGTGCCGGGAATATGTGGTGAAGTGCACGAGTGCGAGGTGCCGGGAATATGTGGTGAAGTGCACGAGTGCCGAGGTGCCGTAAAATGTGGTGAAGTGCACGAGTGCGAGGTGCCGTAATATGTGGTGAAGTGCACGAGTGCCGAGGTGCCGTAATATGTGGTGGGAAATGCACGAGTGCCGAGGTGCCGGGAATATGTGGTTTAAGTGCACGAGTGCGAGGTGCCGGTAAATGTGGTGAAGTGCACGAGTGCGAGGGCCGGGGAATATTGGTGAAGTGCACGAGTCGCGAGGTGCGGTAATATGTGGTGAAGTGCACGAGTGCCGAGGTGCCGTAATATGTGGTGAAGTGCACGAGTGCAGAGGTGCGGTAATATGTGGTGAAGTGCACGAGTGCCGAGGTGCCGTAATATGTGGTGAAGTGCACGAGTGCCGAGGTGCCGTAATATGTGGTGAAGTGCACGAGTGCCGAGGTGCCGTAATATGTGGTGAAGTGCACGAGTGCCGAGGTGCCGTAATATGTGGTGAAGTGCCGAGTGCGAGGTGCGGTAATATTGTGGTGAAGTGCACGGTGCCGAGGTGCCGTATTTTGTGGTGAAGTGCACGAGTGCCGAGGTGCCGTAATATGTGGTGAAGTGCACGAGTGCCGAGGTGCCGGGAATATGTGGTGAAGTGCCACGAGTGCGAGGTGCGTAATATGTGGTGAAGTGCACGAGTGCGAGGTGCCGGTAATATGTGGTGAAGTGCACGAGTGCCGAGGTGCGGTAATATGTGGTGAAGTGCACGAGTGCCGAGGTGCGGTAATATGTGGTGAAGTTTCACGAGTGCCGAGGTGCCGTAATATGTGGTGAAGTGCACGAGTGCTGAGGTGCGGTAATATGTGGTGAAGTGCACGAGTGCTGAGGTGCGGTAATATGTGGTGAAGTGCATGAGTGCTGAGGTGCGGTAATATGTGGTGAAGTGCACGAGTGCCGAGGTGCGGTAATATGTGGTGAAGTGCACGAGTGCCGAGGTGCGGTAATATGTGGTGAAGTGCACGAGTGCCGAGGTGCGGTAATATGTGGTGAAGTGCACGAGTTTCCGAAAGGGGCCTAATATGTGGTGAAGTGCACGAGTGCCGAGGTGCGAAAAATGTGGTAAGTGCAGAGTGCTGAAGGGGCCGGTAATATGTGGTGAAGTGCACGAGTGCTGAGGTGCGGGGGAAAATGTGGTGAAGTGCACGAGTGCGAGGTGCCGGGAATATGTGGTGAAGTGCACGATGCGAGGTGCCGTAATATGTGGTGAAGTGCACGAGTGCCGAGGTGGCCGTAATATGTGGTGAAGTGCACGAGTGCCGGGGGTGCCGTAATATGTGGTGAAGTGACGAGTGCCGAGGTGCCGTAATATGTGGTGAAGTGCACAGTGGGGAGTGCCTTAAAATGGGGGTGAAGTGCACGAGTGCAGAGGTGCGGTAATATGTGGTGAAGTGCACGAGTGCCGAGGTGCCGTAATATGTGGTGAAGTGCACGAGTGCCGAGGTGCCGTAATATGGGGTGAAGTGCACGAGTGCCGGGGTGCGTAATATGTGGTGAAGTGCACGGTGCCGAGGTGCCGGGAATTTTGTGGGGAAGTGCACGAGTGCCGAGGTGCCGGGAATATGTGGTGGGAAATGCCACGAGTGCCGAGGTGCCGTAATATGTGGTGAAGTGCACGAGTGCCGAGGTGCGGTAATATGTGGTGAAGTGCACGAGTGCCGAGGTGCGGTAATATGTGGTGAAGTGCACGAGTGCCGAGGTGCGGTAATATGTGGTGAAGTGCACGAGTGCTGAGGTGCGGTAATTATGTGGTGAAGTGCCGAGTGCCGAGGTGCGGTAATATGTGGTGAAGTGCAGAGTGCCGAGGTGCGGTTAAAATGTGGTGATGAAAGAGTGCCGAGGTGCCGGTAATATGTGGTGGAAGTGCACGAGTGCCGAGGTGCGGGAATATGTGGTGAAGTGCCGAGTGCCGAGGTGCGGTAATATGTGGTGAAGTGCAGAGTGCGAGGTGCGGTAATATGTGGTGAAGTGCACGAGTGCTGAGGTGCGGGATTAATTAGGGTGAAGTTGCAGATGCGAGGTGCGGTTTAAAATGTGGTGAATTTCATGGGGGTGCTGAGGTGCGGTAATATGTGTGAATTTCAGAGTTTCGAGGTGCCGGGATATGTGGTGATGGTGCACGAGTGCCGAGGTGCGGTAATATGTGGTGAAGTGCATGAGTGCTGAGGTGGGGGTAATATGTGGTGAAGTGCACGAGTGCTGAGTGCGGTAATATGTGGTGAAGTGCACGAGTGCCGAGGTGCGGTAATATGTGGTGAAGTGCATGAGTGCTGAGGTGCGGTAATATGTGGTGAATTGCATGAGTGCTGAGGTGCGGTAATATGTGGTGAAGTGCACGAGTGCTGAGGTGCGAGGTAGAGAGGTTTGGGAAGCTGATCATTAGTAATGGTGGGGAAGCAGGTCATGGGAGAACAGCACTGAGCAGGTGGCTTCTGGAGGCTGCAGGCTCAGGGTTCCTAAAAGGGGAGTCTAGAAACTAGTCCAAGAGGCAAAGTAAAAAGGGGGGAAAAAACCCACAATTGCCTGTAGCCGGGTATAAGAGGCAAGAATGAGAAGTGATACAGGAATAGAGGCGGCTACAACAAGGTCTAGTGCGTCCCTCTTTCTGAATGGCTCTGGGGCCACTATAAGAAAGTGATAAGAGTTTGGAGGCAGCTGAGGTGCTGATGTCACCCGTGACGATGGTGGGGATATCCGCTGAAATAAAGTGTAGGAGCCGGGTGGAAAAACGTAATAAGTGTCAGTGCCGGAGGTCAGCAGATGTGGGCAAAGTGTCTTCAAAAGAAGTGAGAGCAGATATCGGACACGAGAAGGCTAACACCCACCATATTTCTTGCTGGGGGGTGTTAGTGGATTGAGCGTTCAGCAGGGGGACAGTGTTGGAGGGTGTCAGACCGGTTGGCCCAGGTAGGGTAGATTAAAAGTCTCACTACATTGATTCATCTCACCTCAGTCCTGTTTTCTTGGTTTCAGTTTGAAATTTAGGGGCGTTTACTGGTTCTACTAGCTGCAGTAGAAGCCCAGTGTTGTGGTATAGTGCAGACTGGCAGCCTTCAGGAGAGATCAAACCCGTCTGTAGCTATAGCAACCAGTACTGGCAGCCTATCAGGAGAGATTGAACAAGTCTGTAGCTATAGCAACCAGTACTGGCAGCCTATCAGGAGAGATTGAACAAGTCTGTAGTTATCAAACCCGTACTGGGGAGCCTATCAGGAGAGATTGAACAAGTCTGTAGCTATAGCAACCAGTGCTGGCAGCCTTTTAGGAGAGATCAAACAGGTCTGTAACTATAGCGACCAGCGCTGGCAGGCTATCAGGAGAGATAGAACAGGTCTGTAGGTATAGCAACCAGTGCGGGCAGCCAATCAGGAGAGATCAAACAGGTCTGTAGCCAGGGCTGTGGAGTCGGCAAGCCAAAGCCCCGACTCCTCAATTTCCCAAACCTCCGACTCCTGACTCCCTCAAACACGGCGCATGTTTAAGTGATAACTTTACTGTAGTAAAATGGTCACATCAGGCTGTTTATCACCTTATGATACAATTATTATTATTTTAAAGCGCCATTGATTCCAGGGCGCTGTACATTCGAGGGGGTTACATACATTACATAAGTCAAACGAGAACAATGATAAGTGATTAATGACAATAATCAAGCTATTTAAATAGAACAGACACTGACAAGCAAAAGGGTAACAATGTTTTGATCTTTTGAACACTTGTGGGTAGAGTTGAAGAAAAAGCTGTATTTGTATCCAAGTCCAGTCTGCACACACATTGGGAATGTGTAGAAGAGACCTGGGATCAGATTTTGGTCAAGATATGCTTGAATCTGATCCAGAGCCCAGAAGGATTCAGGTAGTATTGAAAACCAAATACTAACAAAATAATACAAATTAACATTTTGATTTTTAGGAGCAAAACAGTAACAGTGCAGTTACAGGAAAGAATCTGCAGAACTAAGCAGATGCTAAGTACTTGCAAGTCACATTTATGTCTAACATGGGTAAGATGACTGGATATAAAATTACAGTAGCCTCATGTACAAAGCTGTAGTGGATGGAGAGATATGGAGCCTGAAAGTCACAAGTTCAAAACATTGTTACCAGCTTGCGTGTCAGTGTAAAATATATTTATTGGATTTGACTTTATAATAAAAAAAAAATTGTAAATATGCAAAACACTGCAGGAACATTTGTGGAGTCTCTGAATTTGTTCTGAGAAATAGAATCGCCTCCATCAGATCCTGCATACATGACCTCACATCTGACCTCATTATTTCCAGGCTAGAGAACGGCCTCTCTACACTAACTTGGGTTGGGGGCAAAGCAGTGACCACAGGGGTAATATCTCTAACAATCTCAGGGTATAAAGGAATTGCCTCAGCCACAGTCAGTTTTGATGAATGGTTGAACCCTTCTACTTCTTTGAAAGCAGGTGAAAAATTTTGCTGAAATCTGTTTGCCCTGGGAGCAGAATCTTTTCCCCTGCGGCAGCGCTTTGCCTGCTCCATGTCATCAACTACACTCCTCATGTGATGAGGCTGAAGATATGGGAGCAGCAGCACGTGCCGGACCCAATTCCTCATGCTCGTTTCACTGCATAGAACTGGACCAACTTATTATATATTTTGGGAGTCGGAGTCGGTCCATTTTATGACGACTCCGACTCCTGCAAAATAGGCACCGACTCCACAGCCTTGTCTGTAGCTATAGCAACCAGTGCTGGCAGCCTATCAGGATAGATCAAACAGGTCTGTAGCTATAGCAACCAGTGCTGGCAGCCTGTCAGGAGAGATTGAACAGGTCTGTAGCTATAGCGACCTGAGGAGCTGATGCAGTCCCTACAAGAGGGGATATCTAGGAATAGGTAGGGTACTGTTAATGGTCACATATTGCAAAGTGATTTGTTTCTGCAAGATTTTTAACATAAAAAGCAGCGATCCTTGTAGTGAGACGACCCCTTTAAGGGAAGTACAGTTTGTGGATGTAGGGCAGGTTATTGCAGAGAGAACGAGCACCTCACTGCGCCGGTGGGTTTGAGAATTGATGGTTACGAGAGTTTGCAGTCATTGATGGGGGATCTGCCCGAGTAGATGTTTTGCTGACACTTTTGTGAATGAGCTGGTTATGGGATCAGATGCGGCAGCAGTTTGGGGGGTTCGGGCACTGTAGTCACACCAGTGGTGCCTGTCACATCACAACACATCATTAGCTGAGCGCAGAGACACGGCCGTACGCCCCTTCTCCCATCAGCTGGCTCCACTGTCAGGTCTAGATAGGAGGAAATCAAATCCCTAAGAAACCGGATGGAGCTCCGGGGCCTGAGGCGGGAGGGCGCGCAACCAGCTGGGACCTGCCACCGGCTCTCACACTGCGCCGCGATGACCGGGATGTCAGCGGCTCCCTCGGCCGTACGGGGACAGAAATGCTGGGGGTGCATAGAAACTAGAACCGCGCCGTTAACTCTTCAGCCACTGGTGACATTGAATGTAAACTACAGTAAATGTAAGGGCCGTTCACATCACGCTTGGGGCCTCCGCCGCCGGTGAACCTCCCAATCCCCTAAAGAGCCCCTAGGCAAGCTAAAGCCAATCTGCTTGTCACGCTCTTTGGCCGGTTTCATATTTTTTGACCTTTTATATGTTGGCCGCTTTTTACCAACGTAAAACAGACCCAATGTAATAAGTCGATGACATTAGGTCCATAAGGGTTTGTTCACATGGCGTGTTTGAGTCAGTGTGAACATACGCTCTTAGATGCGTGTTTGGGTCAGTGTGAACATACGCTCTTAGATGCGTGTTTGGGTCAGTGTGAACATACGCTCTTAGATGCGTGTTGGGTCAGTGTGAACATACGCTCGTAGTAGGGTGATTGGGTCAGTGTGAACATACGCTCTTAGATGCGTGTTTGGGTCAGTGTGAACATACGCTCTTAGATGCGTGTTAGGTCAGTGTGAACATACGCTCTTAGAAGCTTGTTTGGGTCATTGTGCACATACGCTGTTAGATGCGTGTTTGGGTCAGTGTGAACATACGCTCTTAGATGCGTGTTTGGGTCAGTGTGAACATACGTTCTGAGATGCGTGTTTGGGTCAGTGTGAACATACGTTCTGAGATGTGTGTTGGGTCAGTGTGAACATACGCTCTGAGATGCGTGTTTGGGTCAGTGTGAACATACGCTCTTAGATGCGTGTTTGGGTCGGTGTGAACGTACGCTCTGAGATGCGTGTTTGGGTCGGTGTGAACATACGCTCTTAGATGCGTGTTTGGGTCAGTGTGAACATACGCTCTTAGATGCGTGTTTGGGTCAGTGTGAACATACGTTCTTAGATGCGTGTTTGGGTCATTGTGAACATACGATCTTAGATGCGTGTTTGGGTCAGTGTGAACATACGCTCTTAGATGCGTGTTTGGGTCAGTGTGAACATACGTTCTTAGATGCGTGTTGGGTCAGTGTGAACATACGCTCTTAGATGCGTGTTTGGGTCAGTGTGAACATACATTCTGAGATGCGTGTTTGGGTCATTGTGAACATACATTCTTAGATGCGTGTTTGGGTCAGTGTGAACATACGCTCTTAGATGCGTGTTTGGGTCAGTGTGAACATACGCTCTTAGATGCGTGTTGGGTAAGTGTGAACATACGCTCTTAGATGCGTGTTTGGGTCAGTGTGAACAGACGATCTTAGATGCGTGTTTGGGGTCAGTGTGAACATACGCTCTTAGATGCGTGTTTGGGTCCAGTGTGAACATACATTCTGAGATGCGTGTTTGGTCATTGTGAACATACATTCTTAGATGCGTGTTTGGGTCATGTGAACATACGCTCTTAGTTGCGTGTTTGGTTCATTGTGAACATACGCTCTTAGATGCGTGTTGGGTCATTGTGAACATACGGTCTTAGATGCGTGTTTGGGTCAGTGTGAACACACGCTCTTAGATGGGTGTTTGGGTCAGTGTGAACATACGCTCTTAGATGCGTGTTGGGTCAGTGTGAACATACGTTCTTAGATGCGTGTTGGGTCAGTGTGAACATACGCTCTTAGATGCGTGTTTGGGTCAGTGTGAACAAACGCTCTTAGATGCGTGTTTGGGTCAGTGTGAACGTACGCTCTTAGATGCGTGTTTGGGTCAGTGTGAACATACGTTCTTAGATGCGTGTTGGGTCAGTGTGAACATACATTCTTAGATGCGTGTTTGGGTCAGTGTGAACATACGTTCTTAGATGCGTGTTTGGGTCAGTGTGAACATACGCTCTTAGATGCGTGTTTGGGTCAGTGTGAACATACATTCTTAGATGCGTGTTTGGGTCAGTGTGAACATACGCTCTGAGATGCGTGTTTGGGTCAGTGTGAACATACGCTCTTAGATGCGTGTTTGGGTCAGTGTGAACATACGCTCTTAGATGCGTGTTTGGGTCAGTGTGAACATACGTTCTTAGATGCGTGTTTGGGTCAGTGTGAACACACGCTCTTAGATGCGTGTTTGGGTCAGTGTGAACACACGCTCTTAGATGCGTGTTTGGGTCAGTGTGAACATACATTCTTAGATGCGTGTTTGGGTCAGTGTGAACATACGCTCTTAGATGCGTGTTTGGGTCAGTGTGAACATACGCTCTTAGATGCGTCTTTGGGTCAGTGTGAACATACGCTCTTAGATGGGTGTTGGGTCAGTGTGAACATACACTCTGTCTAGGCGGATCCAAACACACTTGCGTGTTCAGACGAGTGATCCCCGATGCGTCTCATTGCGTCTTTCGGATCCGTTCCAAGAATTGACATGTCAATTCTTGATCCGAAAGACGCAGCAGGAGCCCTATAATAATCTATAGGGTGCGATACAGCTGCATCCATCCCTGGTCCAAATTCACAGCGGCCTGTTGGATACGTGTTGTATCCATTTAGGGTCCGATCGCCAATGCAATTTTTGGATCCAAAAACATTGTGAGAACAAGCCCTTAGAGCAGGGGTGTCAAACTGCGGCCCTCCAGCTGTTGGGAAACTACAACTCCCATCATTCCTACTGTTATAGATTATACAAATGCATGATGGGAGTTGTAGTTTCCCAACAGCTGGAGGGCCGCAGTTTGACACCCGTGCCTTAGAGCCTGCGGTATTCTGATACATACTGAGTCCCGCAACATGATGTGAAGAGCACCGCACCTATTGCTTTCTAACACAAGACACAAGTCGAATCAAGTCACAAATGAATCCTTATATCGGGGGATGTGGGAACGGTGCTAGATTGGTTTTGCTCATCTGTAGCCCAGACTGAAACAATACATTACATTCACCGTCCCGGCGAGTCCACGGCACAGAAATTGTTCGCTTTATCTTACTCTAATAGAGAATTGAATCGGACAGTTCCTCTGTCGCTGCGCGTTTGCACCCCCCATCTCCCCGCTATTCTTCCACAGTTTTACGGTTTTATTCGTTTAACCCCTTAACAACTGCAGATAAGGAATGTTACGTGGTGAAAGAGGGCTTTCAAATACGGCAGACACAACCGCGTGAAGCGCGTGTATGCAGGGAGCAATGGCTGACAGGGTATAGGGACACTTTTAGGAAAACATTCAGGAGGGCGAGTTCAGGATCAGAAAACAAGCTCATTTTCTTCCAGAAACAGCAGCAGACCTCCCTGTGGGTTTGTGTCTGGTAATACAGCTCAGGGACCAAGGTGCAGTATCACGTTCAGCCTGTACACAGAGGTGGTGCTGTTTTTTGTGAAGCATCAACATTTTTGTCTTATAACCTATTGAGCCACACCCTTCATTTCTTATTACATTCCTACTTCATTGACTAACATGAAGCATGTAGTTAAATGTAAACAAGTATTCTTACCAAATATATTTCTGTTCTGATCTCGCTTCATTTCAAAGATTCAGCAGGTTATCTATGCAGATGTTTTTCTATATTAACAACCACCTCTGTGTTTTAGTCACCCGATAAGACATAGCAGGGAGTGAGCATGGAGGTGGTCAGTAACCCTAAGGCCCGGTTCACACGGCTTACTCAAGGCAGAATTGCGAGCCGGATTTCGCTCGCAATTCCGGCTTGAATAAGGGGCGGGGCCCGCCGGCCCCATAGACTTGTATTATCCACGGCGCGTATTGCGCCTGGATAATGTGCTTGTCATTTCACCCCATAATGACGGTAATCCATAGTTCTCATAGAGAACTATGGATTACGCCTCCTCTCCCCGCACGCACAATACGATCGTATTGTATGCGCGGGGAGATAAGTGACATGAGTAAAGCATGTCTATGGGGCCAGCGGGCTGCCGGCCACTCCGTGTCGCTGGAGTGCGCGCCAATCACTGCGACTCCCTAACACCCAGCGTAATTGCGGGGCGTACTGTACGCGCCGCAATTACGCCCTAAGGGTATGTTCACACGGCTTATTTGGACGCTGTTTTCGAAGCGGTTCCCTGAACATTTCCGCTGCCAAAACAGCGTCCAAAACGCCCCCAGTTCATTTAATTGATTCCTATGTAAAACAGCATTTGTAGTTCACACATGACGAGGTTTTTCTGCGTGTTTTCCGCGCTTCTTTGGAAGCTGTTTTGGGTGCTGAAAGAAGTAGTGTCATGTGAGTTTTTGAAGCGTGTTATAGGCGCGTTTCTCGGTGCGTTTTTTGACCTGGCTAATAATTTGTATGGGTGAAAACAGTGTTGAAAATCTTATCCAAAAACGCAGTGAGAAACGTCTAAAACCTCTTCTCAAGTGCATTTCAGGTGAGGTTGCTGTTTTCGGCACGGAAACGCTCCGAAAACTGCTTTGAAAACAGCGTCAAAATCAGCCGTGTGAACATGCCCTAGGCTAGGTCTACACTGCATTGGACAAAAAAAGACTGAAATCCACCATTTTTCTTCCGATGCAGGAAAGCAATTTGTCATGTTTTGTGCAAAATCCGCGGTCGGTTCTCGTTTTTTTTTATGTCGCCCGTACAATTGAATTGTACGGGAAGACGCCGAAAAAACTAAAAGCGCCGGCGTATTGTACAACATATTGTCTAATATGCCGGTGGCAAAAGGCACGTGGAGAAAAAACGACCTGTGGAGACTACAAGTCATTTTTTCTATTGTAGTCTATGGAGCTGCCTGAAAAATCGCATTTTGGGCGGTTTTAAAATCCTAAAACCGCCAAAAATACGAGCGTATTGCTATGGCGTGGAGACATAGCCTAAAAGCCATCAGGAAAGATAACCTGCTGTATCTCTGACGTGACGCAAACCCAGAACAGAAATGTGTTTGGTAAGAAGACTGACTTACCTTTTTACCGATCAGTGAGATAGGAATAACCCTCCACAGCTAGGATATTGGGGGTTGTGGGTCTTGCTGCTGAGACGCTCATTGATTCATAGAATCTAGGGGCCTGTTTGGCCTTTTCTCTGCACAGCGCCCCCTGTGGCCTTGCAGAAAGATGGCAGCTATAGAAGGAGCTGCTGCTGCTGTATGGAGATGTGGGATCTTGCACTGTTTTGATGCCATCTCCAGGGAGTTCTGTTCTCATCGCTGATGGAACCTTCCCAAGTTCCTGGATGCTGTGACTTCAGTAGAAGTTTTCGGGGGATTTCAGGCCGCGCTCTAATGTGCGCTTCTGCAGTGACAGCACGTGTTTGCCTTGAACATGTTAACACCGGTCACTGCCTGGAAATACCTACAATAGAAAACGGAGAATATAGCTCTAATTATCCACAATGAGCAGTAATCAGGGCTGTAAAGTGCGGCGCTTGTGTCACGGAGCCGGGGCGACGCGCATTGCTTCACATTGTCATGGAGCTAATAATTGGGAGGAGGGCTGCGCCAATTACCCCTTCACACAGTCACTCAGCCGTGGGTCATCATTAAGGCTGGGAAACGTGGGATAAGGCAAGTTTACATTACTGACAAAACTAATGAGGGGGCAGAGAAGCGGCACAGAGGGATTCTGGGAATGTGCAACAACACGAGCATGACTTCTAATGTCAAATATGGGGGAACCGGGACTCCTGGCAATGGTGAAGCCACCGTGTTATGACCCTGGTGGAGAAGACATGGAGCCTCCACGTGTGTCACAGCCGAGAACACCTACAATGGTCATGGATGTAAGGGCACAGGCAGTGGTGGCTTCATCTCATCAATGAAAGTGAAATCCTCGAACAAAGAAGGCGAGAGTCCGGACACTGAGGATTATTAGTTTTCTTAAAGGGGTGATTTCATCTCACACATTGATGGCATGTCACTAGGATATCCCACCAAAGTGTGATGGGTGCGGTTCCCACCTCTAGGACCCGCATCTGTCTCGGGAACGGGCCCCCGAAGTCTGAACTTAAACGAAGAGTAGTTTGTGCTTGTGCAGACTCTCCATTCTGATCTATGGGAGTTCCCAGTACAGGGGAGCACTGTGTTCTCTCCATTCTGTTCTATGGGAGTTCCCAATACAGGGAGCGCTGTGTTCTCTCCATACTGTTCTATGGGAGTTCCCAGTACAGGGGAGCGCTGTGTTCTCTCCATTCTGTTCTATGGGAGTTCCCAGTACAGGGGAGCTCTGTGTTTCACTCCATTCTGTTCTTGGGGAGTTCCCAGTACAGGTGAGCGCTGTTTCTCTCCATTCTGTTCTATGGGAGTTCCCAGTACAGGGGAGCGCTGTGTTCTCTCCATTCTGTTCTATGGGAGTTCCCAGTACAGGGGAGCGCTGTGTTCTCCATTCTGTTCTATGGGAGTTCGGATGAACACTCCGCACCTATCCACCTCTGGTGGTTTAATTTCCTATTGATATGCCATTAAAACGAGACATGGGAACACCCCAGTAACTATACAGACCCAACAATATGTATTGATTACAGTATATCTAGAAGCAGAGCTGAAAATACTGCTCCCCTGTACTGGGAACTTCAGTGGAGCAAAATGGAGAGAACACCGCGCTCCCCTGTACTGGGAACTCCCATAGAAGGAATGGAGAAAACACAGCGCCCCCCTGTACTGGGAACTCCCATAGAACAGAATGCAGATAACACAGCGCTCCCCTGTACTGGGAACTCCCATAGAACAGAATGGAGAGAACACAATGCTCCCCTGTATTGGGAACTCCCATAGAGCAGAATGGAGGACATAGCGCTCCCTTGTACTGGGAACTCCCATAGAACAGAATGGAGAGCTGTGCCAAGTGTGGCTGGCTCTCTCTCCAGTCTGCTCTCTCACTTTCAGGGGCCTGTTCCCAAGATAGGTGCAGATCTCAGAGGTGGAATCCTCACCTTTTAGGCCATGTTCACGCGGCTTATTCTGGGACGTATTTCAGCCCATAATTTGCGGCGTACTGCGCGAATTACGGGCTGGAATACGTCCCAGTCATTACGGTAATCCACAGTTCTCATAGAAAACTATGGATTACGTCTCCTCTCCCCGCTCGGAGAATACGTCGAGGGGGGAGATAAGTGACATGCTACTTATTCACGGAGTATCCGCGCCGTCCCGCAATTAAGCCGTGTGAACATAGCTTTAGACCTTGGGGTGTTCAGCAATATCCCATCAAGTCTATGGTGGGAAGATCCTTTAAGAAAAGGGTAGCAGGGGAAAAATACTCTGCGACATTTGCCCCTTTTCCCTCATCCTGTAGCTGTACCTGGGCCTGGGACTCTGCTGACCCCCTCTATCTAAACCGTGGATGGTGATTTCTCTCTCTCCCGGATGCCTCATTGACCTGTGAGTTGTGCTCACCCTATATCATGTCACCGTCACATACAGGACACTATTGTGCAGCAGTTTAACCCCCATAACTTTTACCTTTCCAGCTGCGTCATCGTTGTGGTTCCCCCTCAAAAGAAGAGTTTTTGATGATCCCCCAGTTCACAGACCGAGGTGGACGACCAGCGGGCGAGCGTGGGAAACCTGCCGGGTCTGCGATTGACGCACAATAACATGGGTCACCTGAGAGTCGAGGGAGACCAGCAGGAGCCCGGGGACGAGTTCTTCAACATGCTGATGAAATGTCAGGTGACCCGGGAGAGCAGGTGCCCTAAAAAAGAAGCACAACAAAGTAAAAGTCGGAAAACCTTATTTTTAGAGATGCTGCTGAATCAGAGCCCCTGAATGGCTGCATTTTATGTGAAAACCCGGGGGGAGTCGGGTCGGTGCTATTTGCAGGGTCGGGGGTAAAAAATGGCCCCGACTCCGACCCAAATTATAAAAGTCGGCCCAGTTAGTTGATGCAGTGCCGAGAAATTTTTATACAGAGCTATTTCCCCTTCTTATACAAAAATGTGACTTGAAAGATTTAGCCTTGCTTAGTTCTCCCGATTTTTCCCTGTAACTGCATGTTACTGTTTTTGTCCTGAAAATCATTTTTAAATTTTTTTTATTTTTTTGTTTTTGGGAAATCCCTTTTGGCTTCAGCATGCCTGAACCCTTCTGGGCTTGAATCAGATTCAATCATATCTTGCCCAAAAATCTGACCCAGGTTCTTTACACTTAAAAAGATCAAACATTGTTCCCTTTTTGCTTGTCAGGCTGTTTCCCCTAAATAGCTTGATTTTGAAACGTAAAGTGATAAAAAGCTGATGTTCCCCATTTTATATAGAAAGTTTCACTTAAACATGCGCCGTGTATGAGGGAGTCAGCAGTCGGGGTTTGGGAATTTTAGGAGCGAGTCGGGGCTTTGGTTGCCCACTCCAAGCCCTGGGGTAAAAACTAGCAGTTTTCCCGTAATGGTCGTGGCGCCCCCTTTTACACCGGGGGGGGGGGCGTCCGGGGGCCCTTTTTTCACCCGGGGGGGACGTCCCGGGGCCCCCCTTTTACACCGGGGGGGGGGGGGCGTTCGGCGCCCCTTTTTCACGGGGGGGGGGGGGGGGTCGGCGCCCTTTTAATGGGGGGGGGGGTCCCGGGCCCTTTTAAAACCGGGGGGGGGGACTCCGGCGCCCCTTTTTCACGGGGGGGGGGGGAGTCGGGCCCCCTTTTCCACCGTGGGGGGGAGTCCGGGCCTTTTACATGGGGGGGGGGACGTTCGGCGCCCCCTTTTTCCCGGGGGGGGGGGGCGTCCGGGCGCCCTTTTACCCGGGGGGGGGGGGCGTCCGGCGCCCGTTTACACCCGGGGGGGGGGGGGTCCGGGGCCCCTTTTTCTCGGGGGGGGGGGGGGGACGTCGGCGCCCCTTTTTAACCGGGGGGGGGCTTCCGGCGCCCTTTTACACGGGGGGGGGGGGGTCCGGGGCCCTTTTCCCGGGGGGGGGGGGGGGACGTTTCCCGCCCTTTTACCCGGGGGGGGGGGGGGGGTCCGGGCCCTTTTCCCCGGGGGGGGGGGGAGTCCGGCGCCCTTTTACGGGGGGGGGAGTGGCGCCTTTTCCCCCCCCGGGGGGGGGGGGGCCCCGGGGCCCCCTTTTTAACCACCGGGGGGGGAAGTCCGGCGCCCTTTTCCCGGGGGGGGGGGACGTGGGCCCCTTTTTACACGGGGGGGGGGGGGGCGCCCCCGGCCCCTTTTACACCGGGGGGCGGGGGGGGGGCCGTGCGGCGCCTTTAAACCCCGGGGGGGGAGCCCGGCGCCCTTTTACACCGGGGGGGCGCCCGGCGCCCTTTACTCCGGGGACGGTTATTCCCGCTGCATACATTATGGGGCTTGCTCTCGTGGCAGTGAGGTCTTCGCCGTCCTCGCTACACACCCGTTCAATTGCCATGTAATGATCAGCTTCCAGCATTCTGGGAGTTGTAGGGAATTTGTGTGTCACCCTGTCATTAGTCCCAGGGATGATCATTTTGCTGTCAGCAGTGGATCCAGCGCCCTCACACAGGTTCTCATTATTACGCTTCACTGGGGGCTTGTATCCCTCTCCCTATACACTTTTCCCCCCCAAAATTAAAGGGGGCCCCTTGCGTGGGGGGCCCCAGGGACTTCCCGCAGGGTAATTTTCCTGTCCAAACCTTGCTATGAACGTCTCCATCTTTATACTTTTTTCACAAGTACACGGTGGCGCCCCCGAGCAGTAAGCAGCTCGCTCCACATTATCTTACTGCAAAATATCAGCAAAAAATTTCTTCACCGGGCTCCCCCTCAAGCCCCCGCGCGCTCCGTCACCGAGAACATGGCCCATCCTTATGAGGAGTCTTTCTAGTCCCCAAAAAATCCCTTTAAAAAAACCCAGGTCGCTTTTTATTTTCTCTTTGGGTAACCTCTGTTTTGAGCCAGAACATACACTTCAGTGTTGATGAGCTGCAATACCAAACACTGTCCACGGAGAAGAGTGGCGCTATTACTAATCCTGCATAACCCCTTTATACTAAGGTCAGGTCCTGGAGATGAGGACAGTAGACATTCAGAAGAAAAGTAGGTATTGTGAAAGGGAAAAAAAAGGGTCTCTAATGACGAATTTCAAATGATGCAGCTGCTCTATGGAGGAAGACGGTGTTTCTATTAAGCAGCTGTTCTTTACTCTTAAAGGGGTTGTCTCACTACAAGGATCGCTGCTTTTTATGTTAAAGATCTTGCAAAAACAAGTCACTTTGCAGTATGTGTCCATTAACAGTGTCCTACCTATTCCTAGATATCCCCTCTTGTATGGGCTGCATCAGTTCCTCAGGTCGCTATAGCTACAGACCTGTTTGATCTCTCCTGATAAGCTGCCAGCACTGGTCGCTATAGCTACAGACCTGTTTTATCTCTCCTAATAGGCTGCCAGTGCTGGACGCTATAGCTACAGACCTATTTGATCTCTCCTGATAGGCTGCCAGCACTGGTTGCTATAGCTACAGACCTGTTTGATCTCTCCTGATAGGCTGCCAGCGTTGGTCGCTATAGCTACAGACCTGTTTGATCTCTCCTGATAGGCTGCCAGCACTGGTCACTATAGCTACAGAGCTGTTTGATCTATCCTGATAGGCTGTCAGCACTGGTTGCTATAGCTACAGACCTGGCTTCTACCGCAGCCTAGTAGAAGCCAGTAAACACGCCCCTGACTTCAAAGTGAAACCAAGAAAAGAGGACTGAGGTAAGATGAATCAATGTAGTGAGACAGCCCCTTTAAGTGGTGTTTCCACAACTGCTTTTCTGCGTTACAGGTCGACTCATAGCAAGAAACAAGCTGACCGTGTTACAGAATGAGGAGGGGGCGCTTTAGGTCATTCCCCCCCCCCCTTTTATTTCTATGGGAGTTCCGAAGATACCCAAGCACTATTCAGAACTCCCATAGGAGGACGACCACAAGCGCCCCCTCCTCATTCTGTAACACCGTCGGCTCATGCTTGGAAGTACATTAATGTCTGATACAGCATCTCACAAAAATTAGTACAAACCTCTATTTTTGTAAATATTGTAAATTATCTTTTCATAGGACAACACTGAAGATACAAGACTGACACTTTGATATCACAAGGCATTATGGGAAAGGGGGTGAGAAGCCCACAGCGCCCTCTGTTGGTTGTAACAAATCCTCAATTTGCTTTTGACCCACCGAGTCTTGAGAAAGCAAAAAGGATTTTTTAGCCAAGCCAGTATCTCTCATCTACAGACAACGCTGTTTCGGGATTTTTGTCCCTCTTCAGTGCAGAGTAGAGAAGATACTGGCTGGCTGTGTGGGAGGCAAAAGCAAATTGAGGATTTATTACAACCAACAGAGGGCGCTGTGGGCTTCTCAGCCCCTTTCCCATAATGCCTTGTGATATGCAGATGCTAAGTAGAGGGCGAAAAGGCAAAACAAAAACTCTACAAGCCGTTCGTTCGGTGCTCTCCCTAAGGAGAGATCTTCCCTTCCTGACCTTTGATATAAATTGGAGATATTTCACGTCAGGGACTTAAAGGGGCACTCTCACCATGCTATTTCATACAGCCTGCTCTTCACAGCCGGCTTCAGACTTCTACTTCCTGTTCAGGTTGTGGGCAGTTCTACAGCTTCAGGCTCCCACTTCCTGTTCAGGCTTTGGACGGTTCTACAGCTTCAGGCTCCCACTTCCTCTTCAGGCTGTGGGCGGTTCTACACCTTCAGGCTCCCACTTCCTCTTCAGGCTGTGGGCGCTTCTACACCTTCAGGCTCCCACTTCCTCTTCAGGCTGTGGGCGCTTCTACAGCTTCAGGCTCCCACTTCCTCTTCAGGCTGTGGGCGCTTCTACAGCTTCAGGCTCCCACTTCCTGTTCAGGCTGTGTAGGTGCTTTTAGAGCAGTGACTGACAATTCAGCTCTGCTATTCCTAGTTCAGTCTGTTAGAGGGACATTGATGATGGAGGGGTTTTACTAGCAGGGCAGAAGGCTACAGAGCTCTAAAGGTAAAGATAAACAAGCTCCTGTGCTGCTGATAAGACACAGCAGGGAGTAAAATCACCATCGCAGGCAGGGCTCTAGAGCACACCGAGGTGGTTGGTAACCTAGGGAGGCTTGTGTACACAAGCAGGAGATGAGAACAGCTGTTACTCTGCAGAGGAGGAAATCAGGACAGCAGTGTATTTGGTAACAGTATTTACTTACCTTTGCTACATGTTTAAAGCTAGCTAGTCAATGTGGTAAGAGAGCCCCTTTAAGTGTTTGGTTTTCCTTTCCTATTAACACTTTGCTCTTTGCTTACCTGTCTCCATAGTCTTCACGGATAGACGACCAAAGATGCGCCCCGCCAGACCCCATGCCCAGAGGGCCCACGATGCCAGACGAAGACTTTTTCAGCCTCATCCAGAGGGTACAGGCCAAGAGGATGGATGAGCAGCGGGTAGATATCCCATCCAGCCAAGAAGATGGCGAACATCAAAATAATCAACGGAGGTCAAACAACAGCTAAGTGTTAGCTCTTCCACCCAGACCAAGACCTGAACCATGGAAGCAGCCCTCCGCGGCTCCGACTCCACGTAGTATCTGAAAGCAGAGAACAACTTTTGAATTAGAAATCCGTGTATTTGCATAGCTGAGGCGAATCGTTAAACGTACGTGAAATATCCAAGTGTCTCCGGCCAATTAGTAAATGACCAAGGACCTTCCATTTTTATAGGACTTTCTTTTGTAGTAGAACCTGGAAAGAATCTGCGATCGCAGGAAACGCAGTCATAGAAGCAAATCGGCCGCAGATCCACGACGGACGAGACTTACAGCACAAGCCGACTTCTGTGGACACGGGGGGCGTCATGGACGGGATCCGACCCCCAACAGGAGGACAGTGGGGGATGATGGTGTGACTACTGTAAGACGGACGCGGGTAGGTCCAGCCATGTTTACTGCGACCGGGTCACCGAGGGCCTTATTCACTAAATGGCAATAATCTCATCGTTTTGGAGTGATTTTTTTTTTTTTGTAATCTATTCTTTATGGATTTTATGACATCCATAACGAATGTGAGCGCCTAGAACGTGCGGTGTCTGAGCCGGCAGGGAACAGGTTAACAGGTACTACTGGGAGCGTGCTAGCAATAATATAGCGGGGAGGCGCTGACCTAGATTTACTGCCGTTCAGTGAATGAGGCCTAGAGATTGCAAGCTACAAAACTGCCTTCGTGGGGCCCGGGGGTTGTGTGGAGGGAGATTTGGTGGGTTTAAGGGCTGGGCGAGGGTGAGTAACCCTTTTGGTGAAACCCCCCAAGGGTCAAAGGGAGCCAGTCAGGGGGCCGGAAAAGGGCCTGTCTGAAGTGCGGCGCCGCGGCTGCTTTTAAGCGCATTAAATCAGTGTAAAGTACAATGCTCTCCAAAATCTGCCGTCAGTTATACCTTGTACAGTAAACTTAATGCGTCTTAAAGGCACATTGCACCTAAAAAGGCGCATTGCGCAATTGCGACGCAAAGCGTATCATTGGTCGTGTATGTAATGCGTCTATCGAGGCACACTGCGTAACGGAGGCGCATAATGTATCATTACTAGTGTATGTAATGCGCCTCGATAGTTGCATTGCGTTATGAGGGTGCACAGCTACTCTATGTAATGCGCCTTTTTAGGTACCCTATTGGCACATTGCGTTATGGGGATGCATAGCATATCACTGCTACTATAGGTAATGCGCCTTTTTAGCACGGGGAGAGAAGCGACATGGCAATTGTTCGCGGCGCTCACGATGCGACAATGCATGTGAATGGGGCCGGCCCCCCTGTGCTTTAGAAGTACACGCCGATCAGTGCGAACTTCTAAATCACCCGGCGTATTGCAGCATGTACAGAACGCGCCGTGTGCACATACCCTAAAACAAGTCTCTTCATACAGCAGTCATCATGTCTCTATAGTCATCAAGTTTTATGGCGCTGTACGATTAGAGAAAGTTGTAGAACTTCTCATCATTAAAAGGGGTTGCAGTTTAATAGGAACCATCACGTAATGAAATCTTACACCTGACAGCATCTAATTAATACTCCTCGTATGTCTGGGACACATCGGATGTGTATGTTGGGAGCCCAAGCTATAGTGTTACAGTGATGTCAGTGTAAAGTTTGATCCTCTCAAAAATCTGCCGTCAGTTATACCTTGCATAGTAAACTTAATGCGTCTTAAAGGAACATTGCACCTAAAAAGGCGCATTGCGTTAAAAATATAATAATGTATACAATGTATACCGTCTGCAGTGCTCTCCTATACAGAAAAAAAGGAAGCATACTGGCGCGTACAGTCCGGGCTGCATCTGCGTCGGGCGTTCAGTTCGGAGCCTCCATTGCAGATCTACAAAGTCCCCGTTCACATCCGGTTCTTGCTCTCCGTTTAACACATCCATATATTATGTCAAGTGAACGTACATCAGGCATCCTCAAACTGCGCCCCTCCAGCTGTTGGGAAACTACAACTCCCATCATGCACTTGTATAATCTATAACAGTGGGCATGCTGGGAGTTGTAGTTTCCCAACAGCTGGAGAGATGCAGTTTGAGGATGCCTGAAGTACACAAACATGAAGCTTTATATTTGAATACATTTCTCATTGACGAGTATGTTTTTTTAAAAAGGACAAAAGAAAATTTAGTTTTTTTTTTCATCCTTTCAAAAATTTGAAAGAAAAAAAAATGCTTACACTTGGCAGAATACAAAAAACATGACGTGAATGGGGCTTAAGCGAGGGACACCCACAGCGTCTGAAGGAAAACATTGGGGTGCCTCCGGTTTCTGGTGCTATCGGACATTTTAGCAGGAGTAAGGTAGCGCTGCATGCCGCGCTATTCTTTCCCCAGATACATGGTAACGCTGCATGCCGCGCTATTCTTTCCCCAGATACATGGTAACGCTGCACACCGCGCTATTCTTTCCCCAGATACATGGTAACGCTGCACGCCGCGCTATTCTTTCCCCAGATACATGGTAACGCTGCACGCCGCGCTATTCTTTCCCCAGATACATGGTAACGCTGCATGCCGCGCTATTCTTTCCCCAGATACATGGTAACGCTGCACGCCGCGCTATTCTTTCCCCAGATTACCACCCCCCCCCCCCAAACGGGGTAACGCTGCACGACGCGCTATTTCTTTCCCCAGATAGCACTGTATGCTGCACGCCGCGCAATCTTTCCCAGATACATGGTAAATTGCCGCCGCGCTATTCTTTCCCCAGTTCCATGGTAACGCTGTGCACGTGCGCTATTCTTTTCCCAGATTACACGGTAATTAACACTGCACGCTGCGCTATTCTTTCCCCGATCCTGTAACGTGCACGCCGCGCTATTCTTTCCCCAAGTACACGGTCACGCTGCCATGCCGCGCTATTCTTTCCCCAGATACACGGTAACGCTGCACGCTGCGCTATTCTTTCAGATCCTCGGTAACGCTGCATTGCCCGCTATAGGTGTATTCTTTCCCCAGATACACGGTAACGCTGCACAATGCGCTATTCTTTCCCCAGATACATGGTAACGCTGCATGCTGCGCTATTCTTTCCCCAGATACATGGTCACGCGTGGCTATGCTGCGCTATTGTACTTTCCCTGATACATGGTAACGTCTGCATGCTGCGCTATTCTTTGCCCAGATTACATGGTAACGCTGCACGCCAGCTCGCATTCTTTCCCCAGATGACTGTGTAACGCTGCCCGCCTCGCTATCCTGTCCCCAGATACACGGTAACGATGCTTGCCACGCTATTCTGTCCCCAGATAACGGGTAACGCTTCGCTATTCTTTCCCCAGATACATGGTAACGCTGCATGCCGCGCTATTCTTTCCCCAGATACATGGTAACGCTGCATGCCGCGCTGTTCTTTCCCAGATACATGGGAGAAACGAGCGCTATTCTTTCCCCAGATACACAGTAACGCTGCACACTGCGCTATTCTTTCCCCAGATACATGGTAACGCTGCACGCCGCGCTATTCTTTCCACAGATAAATGGTAACGCTGCACAAGGCGCTATTCTTTCCCGCGATACATGGTAACGCTGCACGCCGCGCTATTCTTTCCCCAGATACACGGTAACGCTGCACGCCGCGCTATTCTTTCCCCAGATACACTGTAATGCTGCACGCTGCGCTATTCTTTCCCCAGATACAGGGAAACGCAGCACGCCGGCGCTCTATTCTTTCCCCAGATACACCGGGGAACGATGCACGCTGCTCTATTCTTTCCCCAGAATACACGGTTTAAACGATGCATGCTGCGGGGGCTATTCTTTCCCCAGATACCTGGGTAACGCTGCTCGCTGCGCTATTCTTTCCCCAGATACACGGTCGCGCAGCACGCTGCGCTATTCTTTCCCCCGATACATGGTAACGCTGCACGCCGCGCTATTCTTTCCCCAGATACACGGTAACGCTGCACGCTGCGCTATACTTTCCAGATACCGTAGCGCTGGCACGGCCGCGCTATTCTTTCCCCAGAAACATGGTAACGCTGCACGCCGCGGCCTAATTCTTTCCCAGATACACGGGTTAACGCCTGATGCCGCGCTATTCTTTTCCCCAAAGGGGGGGGGGATAACGGTAACGCTGCGCTATTCTTTCCCCAGATACACGGTAACGCTGCATGCCGCGCTATTCTTTCCCCAGATACACGGTAACGCTGCACAATGCGCTATTCTTTCCCCAGATACATGGTAACGATGCAAGCTGCGCTATTCTTTCCCCAGATACATGGTAACGCTGCATGCTGCGCTATTCTTTCCCCAGATACATGGTAACGCTGCATGCTGCGCTATTCTTTCCCCAGATACATGGTAACGCTGCACGCCGCGCTATTCTTTCCCCAGATACATGGTAACGCTGCACGCTGCGCTATTCTTTCCCCAGATACACGGTAGCGCTGCACGCTGCGCTATTCTTTCCCCAGATACATGGTAACGCTGCACGCCGCGCTATTCTTTCCCCAGATACACGGTAACGCTGCACGCTGCGCTATTCTTTCCAGATACCGGTTTGTAGCGTGGGCACGCCGCGTATTCTTTCCCCAGATACATGAGTAACGCTGCATGCCGCGCTATTTTTCCCCAGATACATGGTAACGCTGCATGCCGCGCTGTTCTTTCCCCAGATACATGGTAACGCTGCGCTATTCTTTCCCCAGATACACAGTAACGCTGCACACTGCGCTATTCTTTCCCCAGATACATGGTAACGCTGCACGCCGCGCTATTCTTTCCCCAGATACATGGTAACGCTGCACGCCGCGCTATTCTTTCCCAAGATACATGGTAACGAGCACGCCGCGTATTCTTCCCCAGATTACAAGGTAACGCTGCACGCAGCGCTATTCTTTCCCCAGATACATGGTAAAGCTGCATCACTGCGCTGAGCTATTCTTTCCCAGATCACGTAACGCTGCACGCTGCGCTTAATTCTTTCCCAGATACATGGTAACGCTGCACGCTGCGCTATTCTTTCCCCAGATACATGGTAACGCTGCACGCCGCGCTATTCTTTCCCCAGATACACGGTAACGCTGCACGCTGCGCTATTCTTTCCCCAGATACACGGTAACGCTGCACGCTGCGCTATTCTTTCCCCAGATACATGGTAACGCTGCACGCTGCGCTATTCTTTCCCCAGATACATGGTAACGCTGCACGCCGCGCTATTCTTTCCCCAGATACACGGTAACGCTGCATGCCGCGCTATTCTTTCCCCAGATACATGGGTAACGCTGAACGCCGCGCTATTCTTTCCACACAGATACATTGGGTACGCTGCATGCTGCGCTATTCTTTCCCCCGATACACGGTAACGCTGCACACTGCGCTATTCTTTCCCCAGATACATGGTAACGCTGCACACTGCGCTATTCTTTCCCCAGATACACGGTAGCGCTGCACCCTGCGCTATTCTTTCCCCAGATACATGGTAACGCTGCAGGCCTCGCTATTCTTTCCCCAGATACATGGTAACGCTGCACGCCGCGCTATTCTTTCCCCAGATACAAGGTAACTCTGCATGCTGCGCTCTATTCTTTCCCAGATACACGGGGTAACGCGGCACGCCGCGCTATTCTTGTCCCCAGATACATAGGTAACGCAGCACCACCGCGTAGTCTTTCCCCAGATACATGGTAACGCTGCATGCTGCGCTATTCTTTCCCCAGATACACGGTAGCGCTGCACCCTGCGCTATTCTTTCCCCAGCTTAAATGGTAACCTGCCATTGCTGCGCTATTCTTTCCCCAGATACACGGTAGCGCTGCACACTGCGCTATTCTTTCCCCAGATACACGGTACGCTGCACACTGCGCTATTCTTTCCCCAGATACATGGTATGCTGCCAATGCGTATTCTTTCCCCAGAATACAAGGTAAGACGTGCACACTGCGCTTTTCTTTTCCCCAGATACATGGTAACGCTGCATGCCACACTCTTTTTCCCCAGATACATTGGTTAACGCTGCACTCGCGGCTATTCTTTCCCAGCACACAGGGTAACGGGCATGCTGCGCTATTCTTGTTCCCTCAGATACATGAGGGTTAACGCTGCATGCTGCGCTATTCTTTCCCCAGATACATGGTAACGCTGCACGCTGCGCTATTCTTTCCCCCACATTTGTATGGAATCTGCACTGATGGCTCAGAAGTGAACCTCTCAGGCTATGTTCACATGGCTTAATTGCGGGATGTATTTCGCCCCGCAATTACGCCATGTGTACGGGGGCAGAGGAGGGGGGGGGCGGGCGGCCCACCAGCCCCATAGACATTCATTATTCTCAGCACGTATACGCCGCTAGTAAATGACATATCACTTGTCTCCCCGCTCGCCGTATTGTGCGAAGAGGGAGAGGAGACGTAATCCATAGTTCTTCTCTATGAGAACTGTGGATTATTGTAATGACTGGGACGTATCTCACCCTGTATGTCGCACAGTATGGCGCGAAATACGTGGCGAGATACGTCCCAAAATAATCCCTGTGAACATAGCCGAACACAGATGTGAACTGAGCCTAGAAGAGGCCAATCAGACCCCCTACTGGCTCAAAGGGGGTCTATGGCTAGGTGCGGCGTCTGCAGCAGGAGCTCCCCTGACTCTGCTGTATACAGAAACCTTGCAGGGCGAGGCCAGGGTGTGCAGCTCCATTATTATACAAGGTATAGACTGAGCTGCCAGTGTCGGGCACAAGATCGGGTGTAGACTGGTCCCATTGTCGTAGACTGGTTCCATTGACGTAGACTGGTCCCATTGTCGTAGACTGGTCCCATTGTCTCTCATCTGGTTGGTACAATGCTGCCCAGTCCCCGTCCTTGCTATTAGATCATGTACAGGTCATCAGTCGGATATTACAGGCTCAGTCCTGCTGTTCCCTATATATCGGGGGCCTCTGCTTGAGAATCCACATCTATTCCTCACAAGATCCGTCCTTCACAAGTGAGTGCAGTGCATGGAGCAGCAGTGCATGGAGCAGCAGTGCATGGAGCAGCAGTGCATGGAGCAGCAGTGCATGGAGCAGCAGTGCACGTGTTTGGCCACTGCCCCGTTCATTGCCTTCCTGCTGCACCAGTGCAGTGAGGAAGGACGGGGAGGCAGGCGGCCCCCATGTCACTGATCGGTGGGGACTGACCGCAATCAGACATTTATCATTACAGGTTCTGTCATTTCCATCAAGTTGAGTGGAGAAAGCTGCACTTGCCTGTGACCCCTGATACATTCACCCTTCATCTGGATGATGAGGAAACTGCACCTGACAGGATGGCCGTGGTGTTGAGGGGTCCCACATATTCTCCAGATTGGATAGTCGTTTTCAATCGTTTTATATAGGTGCTCTATGAAGGGTCCAGGATTAGGGACAGCTCATCAACCTGCTGCAGTACAAATGCATCCGCTAAACCCGCCGCAGCACACGGGCATCCGCTAAACCCGCCGCAGCACAGGGGCATCCGCTAAACCCGCCGCAGCACACGGGCATCCGCTACACCCGCCGCATCACACGGGCATCCGCTACACCCACCGCAGCACATGGGCATCCGTAATCCCCCGCAGCACACGGAAAACCCTAAAACCCCCCGCACACCCGGGGCCATCCGAACCCCACCGAGCAAAAAGGGCACCGCAGCCTTACATTTGATATTTTTTTTATATGGGGACAGGGGGTCGCTCCCCCCCAAATTTTAAACAAGGTTTTCAGTGCTTTATCAGACAAGTATGTGAATTTATGACATAATAACCTGGATTATGAGACCGTCCATTCTCCTGAGTTTTCCCCTTTGAAGTAAAAAAAGCACTTGTTTTAAGGGTGCGGTTCACAGGTATAAGGACTCACCGGCTGTTCTATTATACAGCATAGAAGTATTATAAACTATGGGGGGGCCACACTCCATATAACAGGCCATGTCCTCAGTGCACACCTAGCACTACACAGTAACACTGATGGTAGATTCTACAGTCATGTATCTGATGATTCCCATCTCCCTGAGATAGGAAGGATATGCCCTAAATGTTTATGGGTTAGGGGCCCTGGCTGGACCTGTGCCTAAACTGGGGAAAGGGTCCCCAAAAAATGCTTTTGCGAATGGGGAAGGGGGGCGAAACCCTCTTAGCCTTTTTCAGAAATCCCATTGAAATGAATGGGGGAGTTCTGACGCTTCTCTGCTCTCAACAGAAACTTTTGGGGGCACGTTCTCAAAATAAAAAGGTCCCACCTTTGAGACCCGCACCTATCACAGGGTGACCCTATCCCCAATGATAACCCCCAGGCGTGAGGTGGGGCCCCCTTAAGGGGGCCCTTCCCGAGGGTACATTTGTAAAAGAAGCTGATGGTCGTGTCTGGCTGTAGATGTAGACTTAAAGGGGTCTCCCCATCACAGCAAGCGCTGCTGGAAGGGCAAATTACTGTAAAGTAAGCAAGTTTCAAAATGCATGTTATTAAAAAAAATATGTATGCTTTACCTAATACAGGGTTTTTTTGGGAACTTTAGCCTCCCCCCCTCTTGTCTCCTTGGTTACTGACCACCACGGTGATCTTTCAGTGGCTGCTGGGTCTTGGGCCCCGGCCTGGTACAAAACAAATGGGTGGCACAGGAAGCGGGGGCTGGATGACCCAGCTAAAGTTCCCTGTATTTTTGGTGTCCCTTACGCTATTTGAACAGTTCAAAAACACACAGTGGTTCGGTAACCCTGGGAAAAAAGACAATTTTAAGGTACAACAAAGGCCTGTATTAGGTAAAGCATACATATTTTTTAATAACATGCATTTTGAAAATTGCTTATTTTACAGTAATTGGCCCCCCTGAATGGTGGCCATTCAGATGAAGAGATGTCCCTCTAATACCTGGACTTGTGGGGTCCTTCAGAGCAGATCTCCACTGTGGGTCAAACAAACCCTCGTCTATGAACTCCATATAACATGGTCTGGCATTAATACTATAAATTTGCCCATTAAGGGTTTCTTCCCCCTCAACCCAAAAACGCTGGTACACCAAAGAAAAAGACATTGATCACGAAGTTGTGACAAGCACAGGTTCTGTCACATGAAGCATCGGACCCACAGGATGGAATAAGGGGCTCACAAGAGCCGCCCGTACATCTCTCACATCCATGGTATACGACCAGACCCTGCACACAGGAGACAGATTGCAATAAAACAGCCTCGGCTCTGTGGGGAGGGGGCGCAGTCAGTCCAAAACTGGAAGTGGGCGCTGGACTCTAAACGCCGCGGGAACGCCACATACTTGAATGTATTAAAACTATTTATTTTCCAATGTGCGTTTGCCGAGTTGTATTTTTTTTTTTTTCTAACAAAGATAAAATTGTGTAAGGTACTGGACTTTTTCCTGACATCTGCCAAATAGCCGAAAACTTTGTTCTATTGTGCTTAATTAATAAAACATATTTTGTGGTCTACAGGTGTGAACGGTGTTCGTTATGTCTGAGGGTTTACCTGTCTCTGTCATACATACATAAAAAAAACTATTTCATATCTTATGGGGAATAAATCCAATTACACATTCACTTCAATACAGTCGGTGGCAGCAAAATCAGTTACTGCTCGGCAGGGGATTTGGCAGCAGAGCTGACACTCAGATTCCTATAGGAACTTCCTGTTATCGTCTGTTCTCCTCATACAATCATGGTTTATGTACGTTGCCCTGAGTTACAGCACAATGGATCACTGAAGACCCATGTCATGTCCAAGGACAATAGAAAGAAGCCACTAGATAGTAATATGCAGAAACATTGAAAGATACAGCTCACATGCTGTGTATTCCAAGCGGATAAATGGGGTGCTCGGATCCGGTCCTTAGGCAGGAGGGCATTAGGTAAACGGTCCAAAGAAAAACTATTTTTTGATCCAGCACACCCGAGGGTGTGAAAAAATTTTTACCGACGCATTTCGGACACAAAACGTCCTTAGTCTTGGCTAAGACTAAAGGATGTTTTCTGTCCGAAACACGTCGTGTTTTTTTTACCCTGATGCAAGGGGCATGTATTCTTTTTTAACAAATATGAATTTAAAAATTGTAATTTTTCTGTAAAAAAATAAATAAAATTCCCCACCTTCGGGTGTGCTGGATCAAAAAATAGTTTTTCTTTGGACTAGATAGAAATAAAGGGGAGGTCAATTGAAGTACCTGTACCTCCCCTGAATGCTTTAGAAAACCTCAGTTCCTGTGAAAAAACAATTCGCAGCCTCTCCTCTTATACTCGTGTTGGGCTTTCCTCTGTTATTCCCACTAGAAATCTAAAACTCAATCTGTCACTGGGGTTCCCAATTGGGGGGGTTTTTCCGACATCTGACCTGCCCCAATCAGAGCTGGCACCTGAAGTGAACACGCCCCTCTGAAAACGGAATGGTGACTCCCATCTAACAGTTTTCATGATATTTTTTTCCAGGAGGAATAACAGAGGAACAAACAACTAGAGTTATAAGAAAGGGCCCGAATTGTGATTTCGCAGGGAATGCAGGTATGTGAATTCATGCCCTCTTCATCAGACGCCCCCCTGTGAGGGCGGTGTTTGGCTGTAGGGACTTTGGGAATGGGGGGGGGCCCTGAGAACAGCTACAGTGAGGGAGAGCATTTAAAGCACGATGATTGCAAGAGGTTAGGGAAAAAAAAATTTTTCCCACTAAACCCCTACACATTAGTTATTACAGTATTATAGACAATGGAAACTGAGGAAAGAACTACACGGCAACTACGTCCACCCACAAGACACTACAGCTTGGGAGAAGGGGAGCTGTGTACCAAAGCGACACCACAGACTGTGTGAAGCAGGGCTGTGGAGTCGGAGTCGGAGTCGGTGGCTATTTTGCAGGAGTCGGAGTTGTCATAAAATGGACCGACTCCCAAAATATATAATCAGTTGGTCCAGTTAGTTTGATGCAGTGCAAAGAGCAATTTTTATTACAGTCATCTCCCGATCTTTACTAAATGTGATTTGCAATTTTTGCACTGTTTTAGTTCTGAAAATTTTTTGGGTCATGAAAACTGCTTTGTTACTGTTTTTGCTCCAAAAAAATAAAAATGTAATTTTTATTATTTTTAGTTTTTTGGGAAATCTGCCTTTGGTTTCAGTCTGCCTAAAACTTCGGGCTCTGAAAAATTCAATCATTCTTGACCAAAATCGATCCCAGACTTTCTACACATTCAAAAGACAAACATTGTTACCCTTTTGCTTGTCAGTGTCGTTCTACCTAAATAGCCTGATTATTGTATATAAGGGAAAACAGTCGGATTTTCCCAAATTTTATACAGTAAAGTTATATTTAAACATGCCCCGTTAGGGGGGGAGAGGATCAGAGGTTGGGGAAAATTTAGGAGTCGGAGTCGGGGGTTTGGGTTGGACTCCCCAGTTGTGTGAAGTGGGACCTCATCCATGGGGGAAAAGCGAGATCGGGAAGACACACACCCCAACACCACAGACTGGGGAAAGAGGGGCAATAACCCAAAGACTCTAAAGGGCGGGGGCACACAACCCCCTAGACACCGGGACTAGGGGGGGCACAACACTCACTAGACACAGGAACTAGGAGGATAAAAACCCTAACACCCCGGTACTGGGGGGACTACACCCCAATAGACTTGGGAAAGGGGAATATACCCCCCAGGGGGCCCAGAAAACCCCGGGGGCGCTACACCCGCTAGACACCTGGTACTGTGGGGAACGACTACACCCGCTAAACACCAGGTACTGTGGGGGGGCACAACACCCACCAGGTACTGGGGGGCACTACCCCCACTAGACAGCAGGTACTTGGGGGGGGGGGGGACTCACCCATAACAGGGTACTGGGGGGGGCACAACAACCCCTAGACGCAAATGGGGGGGGGCCCCAAAACCCCCGTAGACACCAGGGGACTGGGGGGGGCACTAAACCCGCTAGACACAGGTATGGGGGGGGGGGGGGACTACACCCGAAAACCCAGGGACTTGGGGGGGGGGGGGGCACTACACCCGCTAGACACCAGGTACTGGGGGGGGCACTACACCCGCTAGACACCAGGTACTGAGAGGCACTACACCCGCTAGACACCAGAAACTAGGGGGGCACTACACCCGCTAGACACCAGATACTGGGGGGCACAACACCCACTAGACACCAGGTACTGGGGGGCACAACACCCGCTAGACACCAGTTACTGGGGGGCACTACACCCACTAAAGAACAGATACTATTGGGGCACTACACCCACTAGACACCAGAAACTAGAGGGACACTACACCCGCTAGACACCAGGTACTGCGGGGGCACAACACTCACCAGACACCAGGTTCTGGGGGGCACTACACCTCAGACACCAGGGACTGGGGGGGGGGCACAACACCCACTAGGGCACCGGGGGACGGGGGGGGCACAACACCCCCAACACCCACTAGACACCGGAAAGGGGGGCACTACACCCCCTAGCCCCAGGACTGGGGGGGGGGGGAAAACACCCATTTTGACACTAGATACTTGGGGGGGGCACTATAAACCCCCTTTAAAACCAGGTACTGGTGGGCACTACACCCATAGCACCCGGTATGGGGGGGGGGGGGGGGGCCTAACCCTTAACATAGAAAATAGGGGGGGCCTAAACCCCTTTGAAAAACCGGTAGGGGGGGGACTAACCCCCTAAAACCCGGGGGTGGGGGCACTACACCCACTAAAGAACAATTTTTTTCATTGGGGGCCTACACCCCAGACACCAAAACTGAGGGGCACTACACCCCGCTAGACACCAGGTTTTGGGGGGGGACACACCTCATAGCACCAGGTACGGGGGGCACTAAAGCCGATAAAAGCACTTAGTGCCCTGGGGGGTTTAAAGATTCCTCATCCAGGGTTTACCTTTTAAGTTCCCGCAGAAATTTTATTCCGATAAAGGGCAGAGGACGCTCTGTCAAGCAGCATTAATCTCTCCGCTTCAGCTGCTTGAACTTCAATGTCAGCAAGAGATCGTTTTCATTACAACTGCCAGAAAACTTGGTGTCAGAAATGTATTATCTGCGGCAGGAAGGCTGGAGGCCATGTGTAAATGTTATTAAATCCTGCGCCGCTTGTAATTGAGCCGTACGTGACGGCTGCGCGGGACTTACAGGACCGGCTGTGGCCCCCATACACAATCATGGTCCTACACTCTCCCTAAAGTGAGGGAAACCCAAGAAACACTCACCTAAAAACGCAATGACGCCGGGGGCCCCCCCTCCTGCGGGGTCAGGCTTGGTCAAGGGGACCGGGTCATCCCCTGGGGACAGATTAACGCGATTCTCTTTCAAAAGTGCTGAAACCTATAAAAGACGAGAAAAATAATCAGGATGCAGAATATCTACTACTGCAAGGAAACCGCCAGCAAGCAGGTTAACGACTGCTGACGACTTATTATGGTCTCATTTATAGGACTGTTCATTATTTTAATAAAAGTGTCTGGTGGTCGAGGAGGGGTGAAAACAGAAAAAAAAGAAGCCGGCTCCGACCCAGCGCCACTACCGCCGCTCTCAGTGCTTCCCGCCAATGATGTCACGCACCTCAGTCACATGATGCCTGCAGCCAATCACTGGCCCCGGTGGTCTCTTCCTGTATAAACTACGGAGGCCAGTGATTGGCTGTAGTGTCACGTGATATCATTAGCGGGAAGCACTGATTGCTGCTGCGGTGGCGGCACTGGAACAGAGCAGGATCCAAAGGTAAGTTACTTTTTTTTTTTTTTTTAAAGCTATGTTCACACGGTGTTTTTCAGGACGTATTTTGGGGTTGTAATTGCGCTGCGATACGCCCCAAAATACGTCCTGTAACTACGGTAATTCATAGCTCTCATAGAGAGCTATGATTACCCTCCTTCTTCTCCAACGCGTCTTGAGCACCGGGTGCAAGAAGTGACAATGCAAGTGAATGGGGCCGGACCACCCGCGCTTTAGAAGTACGTACTTGTAAAACATCTGGCGTAATACGCGGTGTGAACATACCCATAAGACTATGTTGACATGGCGTGTTTGGATACATTTTCGATCCAAAAAAAGCATTCAAAAGCACTGCGTAAAATGCATCCAACACACAAGTGCGTGTTTGGATGCATTTTGGCTGCAGCAGGAACGCACCCTATAGTTTATTATAGGGCGTCTGCTGGGTCTTTCGGATCAAGAATTGACATGACAATTCTTTGAACGGATCCGAAAGATGCAAGTAAACACTCATCTGAACGCCGCTGCGTCTTTTACATTGAAAACAATGTAATCAAACTGCAAATTGGTAGATACGTGTTTGGGTCCATTTAGTGTCTGAAACACAGATCTGAACACACATCTATAAACGGATCCAACACGCCGTGTGAACATCCCCTAGCACTCTCAGCCTGTCTACCCCCAACCAAAGAAACTTTTATTAAAAAGCTTGGACTCACATATTACAATAGTCGCAAGGTCAAACACTGCGCCAAAACCACATGCATTTCACAATAAATTGCTGCAGTCCTGCATTGTGGTTATTGGCTGCATATTTTTTGAAACATCTGTAACCTGTAAATCCATGCAGCCAATATCCACTTTATAAAATGGTAGCAATACTGCCCGTGCGGTGAACACAGCCTAATACAGCCAGCGGGTACATAGGTAGCAAACTGCACCTTAAGGATATGTTCACATGGCGTAATTTCGGCGTGCATTTTGCCGTGTATTTGTGCTTAATATGGGCCGCAATTACGGTAATCCATAGCTCTCATAGAGAACTATGGATTACGCCTCCTCTCCCTGATCGTACAACACAATCGTATTGTACGCGCAGGGAGATAAGTGACATGTTTATCATTTGCAGCGATTATGTGCCGCAAGTAATGCATTACTATGGGGCCGGTGGGCGGCCGGCCCCTCTGTGCTTCGGGAGTAAGCGCTGATCAGCGTGACTCCCAAAACACCCGCCGTATTGCGGAGCGTACTGTACGTGCTGCAATTACGCCGTGTGAACATACCCTAAAGATGAGTGAACACAGCCTAATACCTGCAACGTCATCATCATGTAACAAGTCATATTTGTATTATTATATGACGACTATTTTTAAATGATTACTTCGTTATTTATTATATGATTATGTATATTATTAGTATAGTTATTTATTATAATGCACGATCATCAACATCAAATAATAATAATTATATAATAATCATATAAAAGCAATAGCCATATCTTAATTAAAAAATCATATAATTATTATTATGTATCTGAAAGCACTATTAATCCCGGAGCGCTGTGCATTCGAGCAGGAGTTACATACATAACATATGTCAAACAAAGTACAATGGTGACGATAAATGATTAACAAATGGTACAGAGGGAGAGAGGGCCCTGCCCGCGAGGGCTTACAATTTACAAGGAAAGAAGAAAAAGACAGGTGAGGGGCAGACATGTTTGTCGGGTGGTGTAGGAGCAGTAGAGTTATAGGTTCCTGAAGAAATAGGTTTTCAGGTTGGTTTGGAAGCTAGTAAGGGTGCAGGAGAGTCTGGTGTGTTGGGCAGTGAGTTCCAGAGTCTGGGGGAAGCACGGGAGAAGCCGTGGAGACGGTTATGTGAGGAGCTGATAAGAGAGCAGAGAAGCAGGTCCTGGGAGGAGCAGAGATTGTGTGAGGTATCTATATAATAATAATAATCATAGAGTATATTCACATGGTGTATTGCGCAATATGCCGGGTGTTTTAGAAGCACGCGCTGGCTAGCGCGTATTTCTAAAGCAGGGGGGGGGGGCATTCACTCCCATTATCCACATCACGTAAGAGCCCAGAAGAAGTGACATTGTTATGGAATGTATTAAGTGAAATATCTATTTCACCCGCAAGATGGCACCTGTGTCCAGGCACACCGTGCTGTGTCAAGAAGGAACTTGGAGAACAAAGATGGCCACTGAGTCCAACTTATTTCTCTCTACTTAGAACAAAGAGAAGGATGGATTAGTAAAATGTACTGAAAGGAGAACGAATAGAGATAGTGGATATAGGTCATATGTTGCCTATGGAGTGTTTGCACACGACACGTACAAGCTGTCTATATAACCTATTCTGCACAATAAAGATACACAGCGCTGACTGGACTGCTGGCTGTCAATTTGTGATGTATTTCACTGGCAGGTGTCATTCAATACACTTATTTTACCCCCCCCCCCTCCCCCTCTAGGACGTTGAGTCTCTTTGTGGTTCCGTCTAAAACAACATGTCACTTGGCGTACAATACACTCTATGAGAGCCCTGAATTACCGTAATTGTGAGGCGCATTTCGGGCGTATTGAAGCGCAAATACATCCCGAAATACGCCCCGCAATTACACCGTGTGAACATACCCATATGAGCAATAAATAATAACTTATTAATTATATGATTATTGTTATTTATTATTATTATTTATGGTATATGATTATTGAGATAATTACTATTACTTTGATAAGATTATTTTTATATTATTTATTAAGTGCATATTATTTATTATAAAAATAATTAACAATAATAATTTAAGTAATAACAATAAATCATATAGAAAAAATCATATAAAAGGGAATATTCACACGGCATATTTGTGAGGCGTAATTCTGCTGCAATACGCCAGAAGTACGCCCCGCAAATACGGTAAAATCAAAGTGCTATGAGTACCTGCCATTTTCACCAGTGCACAGTACACGCCACTTTTTTCAGGCGCTTTCAGGGAAAGTGAGAGTGGATGAGAGCCGGGCCGGAGCATTGCTGGCCAGAATGTACTTCCAACAGCAGACATATAGCAGCACACACAGGTATGTGCCATTATACAACGGGTGAACCCGGCATAATAATCATATAAGAATTATAATATAATTATAATAATAATGATTATTATTGTTATTAATATAATAAATACTCATACAGTAATTATTATAATGTACTGTAATATAATTTAATAATAACATAACTTAATGCAATTAGACCCACAGCGCATTCACAATACATCATCATGCACGTAAAAACGGATCAGTCAACAGCAGCTTGTGTACGGTTTCAAGATCATAAAATATTTACGGTATGTTATACAAAGGAAAACAATACACTAAATTAAAGAAAAAAAGCTGCTCATCCTACACGCCGAGCTCCAGTCTGCAACACAACCACAGGAAACTTCCCCGGGAAATCATTGCAAGCAAATTGCAGTTGTGATTTTCTGCCGCCGTGTAGTCAAATTCAGATTGTTGTCCATTTCCAGGAGCAAGCAACATTTTTAAAAGCAAACTACCAAAAAATTCTCAATGAACAGTTCCAATACAATTTTACTTGCGTTCCCTTCTAAGGCTGGGGATACATTACATGTTGCACACCCAGAGAGCGCTGTGAGTCGTGCTGTCAGCACCAAAGCTAATAAAAGTGAATGTGATTGCATTGCGATCCGATAGTCGGCAGAAATCTATCAGGTCACAACGCAACATTATGTGCTACAATGACCATAGTAAAGATAGTTGCATTGCGACATCACCGGAAGTCAATTCAGGATAGATTTCTGGCTCTAATCGAATCACAGCACAAGTGCACTCACCTCCATTATGTGCGAAAGTGACTGTGCGGTGTGTTGCGGCAACAGTCACTGTGTAGCCCCAGCCGTAACCAGACATGTTTTTGCATTTCTGGGTATTCTGACCCCCATCATCCTGCAGCCGCTGACTCTTCATTAGTGGCAATGTTGGTAGGAGTCACACTTTGTTGCTGGATATAACACATCAGCATACAATTATGAATCTCACACAGATTTTCACATTGAATGCGTTATATACCGCCAGATCTGTCTCACAGTTCCAGATACAAAGTGTCTCCAAAATTTCCACTCGCTGGCTGTGAAGTTACTGTGTATGAAACAGTCACCCCGTGGCCCATGTAACAAACCTGCACCGCAGCCGCCATCTGTGACAGATGTAGAGAGCCTCTTTCATCGATATAATAAGTTTATGAATGTTGCAATCAATGACTCTAGATGCGGAGAGCGGTGCACAGACGAGTGTTACATAACGGCATCCCCTCTCCATACACAGAAGTACCCGGCGCTGAAGAGTCCAACAGGCACCTGGAAGACTGAATATAAACACTTGATGAGCGTCTCCACCGCTCGAGAGCGATGGCGGCCAAGCTGGACTCATTACCGCCGGCACTTCAAGCCGACCTGTCATCTCCAGCATCAACATAACTTTCAAGGGAAATCAGGAAAAATACAAACACATTTACCATATGACACAACCTGATGGCAGCTGACAGGAGATGAGCGCCGGTCACAGTGAGGATGCCAAGCTGTGATCTGTAGCATACAAAATATCTGCCCTCTTTAATATAGCCCTGAGCTATCTGGCTGTGGTGGAACTACAAGTCCCAGCACCCCCTGAGTGGCTAGGAAGAGTAGAGCAGATTTGTCCGTCACTGCTATAGACTCGTCCACAACCTGAACCGAAAGGGTGCTGTCTGAAGCGGCCTGTGCCTCTGTGAAACAGCATGGTGAGAAAACCCCTTTAAACTCCTCTCAATGAACATGGAGGTGATTGTACAAGCGCAGTCTCTCCAGTCACTTTCAAAGCAGTTCTTGGTTCAGCTGAGCATACTAGCCCGGTTGTATTTGGAGCTCCCAAAGCCATTAATGAAGAGCAGCGGGCATGAACCACCACCTCTTTGTTGCTTTGTTGAGTAAGTGCATGTTCACATGGCTTACCTCGGGCGTAATTAAACTGCAATGCGCCAGAAGTACGCCGTGCAAATGTGGTAAAATCATAGCACTCATTAAGTGCTATGATTTCCCAGCGTATTCCCCGACACACAGTACGCGCCCGTAAAAAAAAAGTGACATACCACTTCTTTGGGGCGTTTACGTGAATGGGAGCCGGGCTGGATCGCTGTTGAAAGTACGGACTGGCCAGCTCGTACTCTAAACGGCAGGCGTATAGCGGCGCACACAGGTATGCGCCGCTTTACGCCATGTGAACCCGGCCTAAAAGAGAAAGGGATCCATCTTCTGGAGGTAGACATGGCTCCTACATCTATCAGACACGTGCGGCTTACCCTGTGGGTATATCACACATGCCTGACATGGGCCACATTCAGTCCGGTAAGTGAAATGCTGAAATCCACTGCCAATCCCCTCGTAACAAGCTCTGCTATATCTGAAGCCCCTACAAAAACGAGTTATTATCCTGCAGGGCATTACAGCAGCCGCTCTGCAGGACGTGGCGGCCATCTTTCCACCTTCCGTTCACTGATCCTTATGAGGCTGTTGGGATTTGTAAGTGAAGTAATGGAGATGCCGGCCTGAAATTCACATCCATTAAATACTATACAATTCCAGGACGCTTTTACTACGCGCTCTCCAAACGCTTCCCCTCAAGACGTTTACGAGAGGTAAGAGGTGGCGTGAGAGCGGCGGCCGCTGACACAGCAAGCAGATGAGCTACTTATATGTTCAGAGAAGCCCTTAAGAGATGTTATGAGATAAGAGTACGTTATACGGGGCCCAAGGGACTATTACACTCCAGGGCCCCCGCCTGTATGTACCACATCACTGTATACTATGCAGCAGTAAGGTATCCATAGCAACCAGTCAGCCTAGGCCTCATTCTCTAGCACAGGTTAGAAAATGAAAGCCGATTTCTGATTGGTTGCTAGGGGCTGCTTCTAGCCAATCAGATTCCAGCTTATTTCCCCACAGGCTCTCTACAAAATCCAAAAAGCGACCTAATTGGTTGCTATGGGCAACTGCTCCATTTTGAATCTGACCTGAGCGGTCATATAAGGCTATGTTCACACGGCTTATTTCGGGACGTATTTACGGACGTATTTACGTCCGCAAATACGTCCCGAAATACGTTTCAAATAATGTACAATTAGATTAGCATTGATGCCAATGTAAAATACGCCTCATCATCAAAACGAGGCATATTTTCACGACGTATTTGCGGGCGTAAATACGTCCGTAAAATGAAAAGTCACCTGTCACTTATTGAGGCGTATTTTGCAACATAAATCCCCATAGTAAAGAATGGGGAATGTATTTACGACGCGAAATACGTGCCACACTTTGTGACACGTATTTGAAACGTATTTCGGGACGTATTTGCGGACGTAAATACGTCCGCAAATACGCCCCGAAATAAGCCGTGTGAACATAGCCTAAGTCCTAAGGGCTTGTTCACATGGCGTTTTAACTCCCTGTTAACTACGCTTTTTAGATCCGTCTCTGGGACCGACAGGACGGACCCAGAGACGGATCTAAACATTTAGCAGTGAGATTATCACTGCGGGCTATGAGGAACATGCAGCGGCGTTCACATGAGAGATCGCCGCTGTGTGTTTCCCTCCTGCCTGTCGGCTCCGTCTTTGAAAGAATTGCATGTTAATTCTTTCAAAGACGGAGCTGACAGGCAGGAGGGAAACAGGCAGCGGCGTGTTTCTCTTTTGTGTGAACAAGCCCTAACACAACAGATATAGTTTACCTCAGGCCAGGTCACACTGACGAATACCTCACATGTAGGCAATAACGCAGTGTGAACTCAGCCTAACGTAAACTTTACCTGTTGCGTCATAAAAACTGAATCTGTTAGGGTATGTTCACACAACGTATTTGTGGGGCGTAATTCGATACGTCATTGTGCTGCAATGCGCCCGAAATAAGCCCCGCCTATCCGGCAAAATTATAGCATTTATTGAGCGCTATAATTTTCCAGCATATTCCCCACACACCAGGTTAAAGTAACAGGAGGCCGGGCCGTAGCGCTGTTGAAAGTACATGCTTGCAAGAGCATACTTTCAGCAGCAGGTGTATTGCGGCGCACACAGGTACGTGCCGCAATACGTCGTCTGAACACAGCCTAATAAAACGCAGGCCTCACATGACAGCTCAGAGCTGCTATAAAATGGAGTAGTTGTCCATAGCAACCACATCAAGTTATGGCAGTGGTAAACAGAGCACACATACTCCTGTCAAGTTGGTAATTTAAGGAAAAAACATCAAAGTCTGTTTCATCATTAAATTCTTATTAAGCTCATCAGATAGTTTGTTTAAACTGCTTTTACTGCTATACATCCTTAACGAAGTATCAGATATCTTTCACACAGCTTTACTTGAACAGATGCACTGTCTGCTTCAGCAAGAAGTTATATCAAGAAAGCAAAGAAATTCCTTTCTCGGAATGTCTCTTGTCAACTAATGCCTAGCAACCTTATGTAGATACAGGAGACTATGAGGTTTAAGCAACAGCCAATTAGCCAATGATAGAATGATCATGTGATTCTTAATACTTGGAAGATATCAAACTGTTACTTCCTGTTAATAAAGCAGATTTATGTCCCAAACGGAAGGTGTGGGTCGTATCTCTCGAGCTCCGGCTGTTGACAGCTGTAATAATAATATAATTCGGAGGAGACATTTAATTGGATAAACGAGTGGAACAAAAGATAATTTCCACATCTGATTTATCATCTTGACATCTTACCAACTTGACACTCCTATGTCTAAGTATAGGCTTTCTGTACAGGATGTGGTCTACCGTGCTTTTGAGTCCCACAGGGATAGCATATACTGCCAGCAAATAGAGAAAACGCAGTCCAAATAGTAGTATGTTTTCTCTATTCACCTCTATGGGACCGCCGCGGTTGTGTCGCAGTATATGTCAGGGTACCATTTTTTTCCCCAATACTCCGACAGATACTTTGAACACAAGCAATAATGTAGTGTGAACCCAGCCATACACACACAAATCCTTGAGGAGTCAACAGTGACGGAAAAAATTGCTTGGCCTGTGCACTATAGTTGCAGGTGAAAAGACGGGACACCATGACAGAAACCAGACAGACCTACTTGAAGTCAATGTGGTCTGTCATGTGACAGATCCCGCGGCATCTGTAAGGGTATGTTCACACAGCGTAACCCACCACAATACGCCGGGTGATTTGGGAGTCGCGCTGCTCAGCGCGTACTCCCGAAACAGGGAAGGGGGGGGGGGGCGCGGCAGCCCGCCGGCCCCAATTGCCATGTCACTTATCTCCCCATATTGTACACATGGGGGGACGGGGCGTAATCCATAGTTCTCTATGAGAGCTATGGAATACCGTAATTGCGGCACGCATCTCGCCGCAAATTAAGTGTAAATACGCGGCAAAATGCGCGCCGAAATTACGCCGTGTGAACATAGCCTAAGGCTCTGGCCAGGACCAACAATGTGGATGTAAAACTGGCCTAATAACCTCAAAAGTATTTTTTTTTGTCAATATGAGTCTAAGGAGGTGTTAACTTGGCGTCTTTTGAGACATATTTTTGCACGTATTTCAGTCATAATTTCACCAAAATATGTGCGGAAATACGCCCTAATGTACAATACACCTGGCATATATATCATTATAAAATATGTGGCGTATACACCACATATTTTACGGTTGTAATTTAGCGCGGGTCTGAAAAGAAGTGACATCAATCTATTTCAGGTGTATACGAGCCATCAAGCAGTAAAGTATAGGAGGCACCGATGTGCCTTGGGCTTTTGCACGGAGCTTGAGCTGCAAAAATGATGCACTTGCGCAGAATTTCAAAAGTGCAACCAATGCATATTGCAGCGTGTACCTGTGCGTGATGCAATATGCTGTGTGGACTTGGCCACACAGAGATTAACATCTCATTTAACATCTCATTTAGGCATCCCGTTCCTGGAATCCATCAGGATGCCATGAAACATTTAGCCTGAGTGATATCACAGCGGGGCCATAGATTTCTAATTGGACTACGCTAGCTCTATTCAGTGAATGCATATCATTTCCGCACCGGATACAAAGGCGTGATCTACCTCTTTTATGGCTCACAAAATAGTGGCAGCTCTGAGGCCTTGTTCACATCTCGCTTTTGCATCTAGTTCTTGGTATCCATCGGGATACAGTAAAAGTATATCCCGTTTGAGGCATCCACCAGCATAGGTGTAACTTTAGGGGGATACGGAGGGGACCGGTTCCCCCCACTTTTTTCAGGGTGGGGGACGGTCCCCACCACTTTTTAGCCACTTCAATAAAAAATAATCCATATGAAAGCATGATAATACAGTAAGCGAGGAGAGAAGAGCACAGAGGAGGAAGTTAACCCTTTGCCTCCTATATTCCTGTGCATCTTAGGGGGACAGAGTAGGTAGCAGCCTCAAGTGCCAGTGCAGAGTGAGAGCTGATTGGTAGAGTAGGAATCACCAGGGGCTGCTTCACCAATCAGAACGCTGCTCACAGTCCAGCACACACTGTATCTGGGGCTGTATCTTTCCCTTCCCTCGTATACCACTTCCCCTATGCTCAACCCTCATCAGAGAAGAAGAGAAGCTCCTGACGAATGCCAACTGCACCAGACTAGAGGAGACAGGTAAGGAGGGGACAAGGGTGCCAGGCGTTGTGTGTGCATGTGAGTAGGGTATGTACTGTATATGTGAGATGTGTATATACTGTATGTACAGCAGCCACTTCTTCCCTGCACATACACGCCGGGGAAAATGAAAGTGAATGGGGCGAGCCCCGGAGCATTTTAGAAGTACAGACTGGCCAGTGCGTACTGTACTTCTAAAACACCCGGCATACAGCACAGCACACAGTATGCCCCGCTTTACGCTTTGTGAACATACCTTAAGGGTGCATTCATGCAGAAAATATACATGCTGATTCTGGTGTGGATTCAGTGCTGGATCTGCCTCAGAACCGGCGTCCAATCGGACAGGAAACTGATTTACATTATACCCTATGTAAAATCAGTGTCGCCATTTTACCCGAGTATTTTCGGTGTGTACTGTCAGCGCCTACACAGAATTCTTCGAGGCATTTTCCGCACTAACAGCACTAATGGATAGGAGGCAGAAATCTGCCCCAGGCAGTCTTGGTCGATTGCTGTCGGAATTCTGTGTTTGCAAGCACCGAATTTCCAACAAGCAAACAACACTGTCTGTGCCGAAAATCCATCATGTGAACTCACCCTAAGTGTGTAATGTGTCTGTGTTCAATATATGTATATATGCACACACAATTTCTGGGGTACCTTGTCTAATGTAGTCTCTGGGGTACACTGTGTAATGTAATAATCTCTGGGGTATGATGTAATATAATGTTATTGTATAAAGCCCAAACTGGGACCGAAAAACATCCATTGATGTCAACACAAATTAATTAAAAATAAAGATAATTAGTATAAAAGTGTCATGAAAAGGCTTTCACCTTTCTACACAAAAAAATACACTAAAACACGTTCCACGCATCCACTGTCGCTTCATCAGAAGACGTGTACAACAAACTTACAGAAATAAAACATACTGAAACAGTAAGGTGAAATCCCGTTGGTTCGGGAGTAAACCAATTAGATTACACCATTGTAAAACACGTTAGAAACTATGTCGTGGACATTCGGACAATAATCGGGCCCACTAAATACTATAAAGCATGTTTTATAATAGAACTACAAGTTGATTGGTTGAAAAAACAAGGGCGCTTTGAACTTTAGCCTTATAGTAACTTTGTCTATTATTGGCTATTTTAATTTTCCCTCGTTTTTTCAACCAATAAACTTGTAGTTCTATTATAACACATGCTTTATAGTATTTAGTGGGCCCGATTATTGGCCCAAACATTGTAAAACACGTTAGAAACTATGTGTAATTTTATTGATTTACTCCTGAACCAACGGGATTTCACCTGTTTAAATATGTTTTATTTCTGTAAATTTGTTGTACACGTCTTCTGATGAAGCGCCAGTGTAGGCGCGAAACGCGTTAAGATTTTTTAGTGTATTTTATTGTGTTGAAAAGGTAAAAGTCCTTTCATGACACTTTTATAATAATTATCTTTATTTTTAATACATTTGTGTTGACCTTAACGGAGGGAGGGATAGGAAGATAGGGGATGAGTGGGAAAATTGGTCCCCCCCACTTTTTGAACCAAAGTTATGCCCCTGTCCACCAGAATACTGTAAAAATGTATCCCGACAGATGCAAAAAAAACCTCAGAAGTGAACAGGGCCCAAGAGCCGGCACTGGTTTGTGAGCCAGCAAAGAGGTAGACCAGAATTTTGTGTTTGGTGCAGAAACAGTATACATTCGCTAATCATGGCAAAAGTAGTCCAATTAGGAATTTACTGGCCATAGAGAGGTCTATGGCTCTGCTGCAATATCAGTTGTGCAAAATTTTTCAAGGTATCCTTATGGATAACATGAATGGAATACAAGAACAAAATGTGAATGGGGCACAAGAGCTAGCACTTGTTTGTGAACCATGGAAAGCATCCATGAATAACTAAGGTAAGTCTAAGGCTATGTTCAAACGGCATATTGTGGCACGCATTTCGGGTGTATTGCAGCGCAATTACAGAAATACGCCCTGCAATTATGCCATGTGAACATACCCTTAAACTTTTGGATCCATTGCAGAAAACAGGCGATACCCTTCCAGGAGATTTTCACTTTGTTTGCAGCAGCTTTTGCTGTCATTTTGGACACAGGTATCCTGTTCCGAATCTCTGGTGCAGGAATCCAGAAGAAAGAAGGGCAACAAATCCTGTGATGGATCCATCAGGAACAACAGGGCAAACGCGATCACCACCTGACTAGGTCTGCTGTTTCCTGAACGTATACAGTTTCCATGCTGCGCAGTTGAATGCGCTTTTGTTCCTGCTTAGAAGCGTATACGTTTGGAGTGAATATAGCCCAAAAAGTGATTATGTTTGTCCTACTGTTCCCTATGGATCCAGCGCAGGATCTATAATGATATTTTTTACATACGTACAACAGAACCGAATCCCAGTGTGAAGCCTAGCGCCATCCATAGGATAATCCGCATCCTTTCTATCCAGTGCAGTTTCAAAAGGAATCCGCCTCAATAAGCGACATGTTACATTTTTTCTAGAATACAGATTTCAAATCCGTACCATAGTTCAATAGAAACGATGGGACCCTAGAAATGTCCCTGCAGCTATACCACAGAGCCTATATATCACCAACTAGAGGTTTCAGGATGGGGATCTTTGAGAGTGACAGATGTTTCCGCTGTCGAGCCCAAGGGGCAGACATATACCACTGCCTTTGGGATTGCCCAGTAGTCCAGAGATTCTGGAATAGGGTGATGTCCTTCACAAGGGAACACTTAAACTACGTCCCTAACAACCCACTATGGGCCATATTTGGACATGTGGACACCCAAAGAACGCCCTGTGCACCGGGGAGTAGGAAGCTTCTATACATGATCTCAGCAGCAGGGATTAAAACAATCCTAAACACCTGGATACACGACACTCCCCCGCCCTCCAAAATGTTCCTGGAAAAGCCGTCCTACATCATGAAGATGGACTGGGTAGAGGCCTCACAAAAAAAGGAATCGCATACCAAAAAATGTTTTGAAACATGGAGTAGTTTTATCCCTTTATTACCGGATAGGATACAACAGGCCATAAAAGACTGTTTCAGTCTTACAACATGGTATCAACAACAACTCTTACTGGGAGAGCCGCCTATATAGCTATATGCCAGCATAATAGCAGAGGGGACCTGGGGGTCGTGCGTCGCTCACCCGCTTGCTTCTGCAAATTGAGATGGGAAAAGGCGTCATTGTTTGACAAGTTGACTGATCTTTTGCATGTTAATGGTTTCCTGCACATGAAACGGTTTGTGTGAAGGAAAACTAGAGTGTTTTAAGATGTCTATTTCTTACTCAAAAATCTTGAATACTAATGGCTATCTGTTTGAGCTTAGACACCTATGTGCCTATAGATAATCTCATGCGGACACATTAGCTAAAAAGCATGGAGTTCAGCTACATTGGTCAACAGCGAAACAAGCTGGAAAAAGAAGACGCCTGCATCAACGAGATGGACTCACAAGCTCTATCGTTATTTAGTTTAATATTTTTGTTTGTTTAACAGAAAAAAAAAGGAAAAGAAGGCCCTTCACTCGGTAAACGTTTGTAACCCATAAATGCATGTCTAGTGATAATCAACTATTCAACGTTGCTGTATTGGAGTGTTAATAAACACATTTAAAAAGAAACGATGGGACGCAGATTTCACCGTAACATACACAGAATGAGATTCTGCCATGTGAACAAGGCCAAAGAGTATTATTTCGGGGGGGGGGGGGGGGGGAGTCGCCTTCTGTTTTTGGGGAATGATTCACTGACAAGACACCTTCCTCATCCCAGCACTTACCAGCCAGAAATAGCTGAACTCTGTAATCATTGAACCTTTCCTTCACCTAAAAACCCTTTATTTGCTTTATCGACCTTTTCATTATCGACCTTTTCAGTGAAAAAAAAAAATAATCTAAAAACACCTCCCCAAAAAATTACATTTCTATGTATTTCTATAAAGCAATCAAGCGCTGACAGGTCCCTCAGCGGCACCTGAGATGCTCTGCAGTAGCTGCAATACACCAGTACCTTTCTTCTGATCTTCATACAGGAACATAGAGCACTGAGGTTTTCATTTTTACCATTAGGCTACATCTACACGGCAATAGTAAAATACCGTCAGATTCCATTATAGAGAGCGACCAGTATTCTACAATCGTTTTTCGTGCAGATTTTGCGGCTGAATTTCGTATTTTGGATGGCCCATTAATAGTAAACTCCGCCGTTCTCAAGTGATACACGCCGGATTAGACTACAGCTCGGGTTTTCTATTGAGGTCTATGGGGATGATTTACAGTCGGATTTTTGCGGATTCTGAATACCGAATCCATTTAAAAATCCGACAGTAAATCACCGTTGGGTAGACGTAGCCTTAGGGTAAAAAATTACACAGGAAAGAATCGTTGCAGATTTTCACCGTAAAACTTAAAGCAGATTACAGAACCAGAAGAGTAAAACTGTACTAATCCTCACGCTGCAGAAATATGACATATAGATAATGACCTGCACTGTAGATGTTAAAATTCGCAACGTGTCCATTTCTGAGGTGTCTGAAGATCTGTCACATATTTTCACCAAAGACAAGTCTATAATCAATGTATTTTTAAAATTCTGCAGCAAATTACCCACATATCTGCAAACTTTTTCAGCGCAGGTTTTAGATAATTTTTTTTAAAGAGGACTTGATGTCATTCCTGATACGTTTCTAGTAAATCCTTGTGTTCCCTGTGAAATACCAATTCTGGGGCCTCTTCTCTTATAACTTTGTGTTGAGCTGTTCCTCTGTTATTCCTCCTGCAAATGTATCACTGAATCTGTCAGACGGGTGTTACCAGTTGGGGATGTGTCCTGCACAGTCTAACATTGTCCAATCAATGAGAGTCGGTGTGTGCAGAACTGGATTGGTAACACCCAGCTGACAGATTGAGTAATAGATTTCTAGGTGGAATAACAGAGGAACAGCACAACACAGAGTTATAAGAGAAGAGGCTCCAGGATTCTTACTTCACAGGGAACACAGGAATTTACTAAAATAGACCTGTCAGGTGATGTTACAGGTTATCTTTAAGAGGGAAATGGCAAGGTAGGCACTTCGCTGACACAGTAAATCTTGGTGTTCCCTGTGAAATACCAATTCTGGAGCCTCTTCTCTTCTATCTCTGTGCTGTGCTGTTCCTCTGTTATTCCTCCTACAATTCTGGAGCCTCTTCTCTTATATCTCTGTGTTGTGCTGTTCCTCTGTTATTCCTCCTGGAAATGTATGACTGAATCTGTCAGGGGGGTGTCGCCTTCACACACTGACTTCCACCACTGATTGGACAATGTCAGACTGTGCAAGACATCCCCCGCCCCTAATTGGTAACACTCATCTGACAGATTCAGTAATACATTTTTGGGATAAATAACAGAGGAACAGCACAACACAGAGATATAAGAGAAGAGGCTCCAGGATTGTTATTTAATTGGAATACAAGGATTTACTAAAACAGACAGGTCAAGAGAGGTCACAGGTCCTCTTTAAAGGGATTTTCCCATCTCAGCCATTCATGGCATATTAATAGGCTATGCCATAAATAATAGGAACATGATAGGAGCGAGTCCCATCTTTGAGATGATACGATTAAGAAAAAATCAGTTCGAAACGCGTCAGCGTGTGGACCGAGGAGCCTCGCTGTCCATGCATTTTTTGGTATGATTATTATCTATACCCAAGATCTTTTTTTAAGGATGAAAATAAAATGAAAGTTTTTCAATACATGTTTTCTGGATGGAAACTGGTAACTTTGTATATACACATGGAAATTCAAAGAAGCTGCTCTACCCTCTCCGTGCCTCCTCAGGTGTAAACAGCATGCATTTATTAGGAGAGCCAACCACTTTATTTTTTCCGTTATCTTTAGGACGGACAAAAGTTTAAGAGCAGAACTCTATTTCTATGGTTGTTCCTAGTACAGCAGAGCACGCGAGCTCTGCTGTACTAGGAACACCCATAGCAATAGTGTGCGCATGCACAGCTACCTTTCCATTCTGCTCTTAAAGAGAACCTGTCACATAGATTATGCCCCCCTTGCTGAGGACAGCACAAGCCTGTGTCAGACCTGCTGTTTCCAGCGCTGTGTCCCTTATTAAGTAAGATGCAGGAGTTTTCGTGTATTTAATGCTCAAATTTGCAGTTTTTAGCCAGAAGAGTCATTCAGAGAGTCCTTCAGAGTCAGTTTTTTTCAAACCCGACCAATCGGAGGCTAGCCCCGCCCACCTTAACTGACAACCCAATTACTTTGAATAGGTAGAAACATGTGAATAACTGTCAGTGGGTGGAGCTAGCCTTTGGTGGGCGGAGCTAAAACATGCTCATGAATAAGATTTAAGGGGTAAATGCTCTAAAACTGCTGCATCTTACAGAATAAGGGACCCAGCGCTGGAAACAGCAGGTCTGACACTGGCTTGTGCTGCCCTCAGCAAGGAGGCATAATCTATGTGACAGGTTCCCTTTAAACTTTTGTAGGTCCGTCTACTCTGAACTCTCACTGAAATGAACAGAGTGTGCTGCACATGCACAGCCACCTCTCCCTTTTGCAAGGAGACTTTCAATGTCCCGTCCTCAAGACATCCTCTGTTGGCCAACCCTACTGATATGCCATAAATACCAGAGATTGGAAAACCCCTTTAAGGCTCTAATATGGATCATACACTAATTAATGTATGTCCGCACTGCGTATAACGGCACGTACTGTGCGCACCGCTATACGTCTGCTGTTTCAGAAGAACATGATGGCCAGTGCGTACTTCTAAGGGTATGTTCACACGGACTAATTTCGCCACGCATTTCACGTCCTATTTGCGCTCTAATACGAGCGAGATGCGCGTCGAAATTACGGTAATCCATAGCTCTCATAGAGAACTATGGATTACGCCTCCTCTCCTCGCTCGTACAATACGATCGTATTGTACGCGAGTGGAAATAAGTGACGTGTCATTACTTGCGGTGAATATGCGCCGCAATTAAAGCATGTTAATGGGGCCGGCGCGACCACCAAAGCACCCAGCGTAATTGCAACCGGACTGTACGTGCCGCAATTACACCGTGTGAACATAGCCTAAAGCAATCCAGCCTGGCCCCCATTCATTCTCCCCTTCCCCGGCGTGACGCGTCACTTCTTTCTCCAAGTGCTCAGTAGGCACAGGGGAATATACTGCAAAATCATAGCGCTCATTGAGTGTTATGATTTTGCAGCACATTCCCTGGTGCGTTCTGAGCGTCCAGAGAAAGAAGGGACATGTCACTTCTTTCCAGCGCTTTTACTGTACTTGCCGGGCGTATTGCAGTGCGACAAAGTACACCCTGCAAATAAGCCGTGTGAACATACCCTTACCAGAGAGTTCCCTACAGTTGACACTAGAGACAGTTTTCTTGAAGGGAGAGCTGATTTGCATACCTTTTCCCCATGCGGCATTGCCTATAAGACTCCATACAGCAGCTGGAGTTTCTCCACTACCTTTGGAGCTAACACTATGGGACAAATTACAGAAATTTTATTTAGATGCATCAAAAAATTATCAGTCAGATACAATTTCCTTCTTGTACAGTCATTACTATCCAGGGTCCACTTTGATGTGGGGTCCTCAGCACGAATACGAAAATATCTTCATCTTCAGCACGGTCATTTTTATCATAGGCGACACAAAAATATGATTTCAATAAAAAAAAAACAAAAAAAACTGTTCTGTTAAAATGTCTACCCGACCCTTGAGGCGAGAGGCGCCATTTTTGTCCTGGAAATAGAATTCTAATAATGTACAGTAACGCCCTACAGACGCAACAGATTTTTCCTTGTCCACAGCAGAGACCCGAGGCGATACCTATGGACTGTCGCATTGTAGTGATGGATTTTGCAATGGTTTTAGCCTGTCCCATAGAAGAATCTCCAGCAGTAAGGAACATGTCCCTTTCATGTTCTTTTTTGCACCAACATATCCGCATCAAACAATTCCCATTAGATTTAATGGATGTAGATTTCAGGGCAGAATCGGCGTGGATTTCGGCACTGAATCCATGAAGAAATTCTGCCGTGTCAATGGGGCCTATCACTTGTGAAAGATAACAACACACTGGTTGCCAAATCAATCTTCAGATATTTAAGATCCACCCTCTAAGCCCGACCACAAGATGCCCAGACCTGTCCCAAAACACCCAGGCATCACCCCCCAACAAGTCCCACATGGGTTAATAGTTTACATTTTGGCCTTCCTTCCGTGCTCCAATATCTTCGGCTCCTTCCACCGCATCCTTATGGTCAAGTCACCGGCTTTTCACCGGCCGCAGGAGACGCCAATTTGTCCTGATCCTCCGACTGCCTCGACCCATCCCCAGTAGCACCGTCACCCAGCATCAGTTCCAGCGCCTCTTCACCCTCAATCCGAAGAACCTTCTCTCCTTTAGCTGCCAAGATTTCTTCAATGTTCCTTTAGTGCAAACAATGAACACGGATATAAGTGCTAAAATAAAAAACCCTGCACATCCCAAGAGTCCTTCAGTCATGCAGGACATAACAAGGGGCCAAAAAGTGACACATGCTCCACCAGCCAACATATGTTCCCAATTACAGGTGGCCCGGAACCCGTGCAATTACTACTCCTATCAAATCCTCGTCTGAAACGCGTCACATACAGCAGTTTTCTGATGAGGATTTGACGCGTTTTTTACCCCGTGCTTTGCAAACCGGTTTTCTTTCTGAAACAGTCACAGGAATCAGTGGGGAGTTTCAAAACCGTGGCCAAAACCACATCAAAAACGCGTCACACTTGTGGACAAGGTTTTGAAGCTCTCCCTTGATTTCTATGGGCATTTTACACATGTAAAATCAAGAACTGACAGGTCACTTATTTTTCAGCTCCAGAAAACGCACATATACTATGAACTAGGATGCAGTTATCCATAGGATGCAATGAAAATTAACTGGGGGCGAGTTGGAAGCTTTATGGGTGGGAAACGCTGCAAAAACTGCAACGAAAACCAGCGTGTGAACACACCCTTAACCTGCAGCTAAAAAAAGCCATAATCTATTGCCTTACATCAGTGATCCCTAATCTGTGGCTCTACAGCTGCAGCAAAACTACAACTCCCAGCATCCCCTAACAGCTGTAGGCTGGGGATCACTGCTCGACACAGAAGTGGAATAGTCATGTAACATTTGTTGATGCTGTTGTCTATAGAAAACTTTTAGGCTATGTTCACATGGGGGAAATTGGGACGTATTTCGCGGCGTACTGCACTCAATACGGGGCGAGATACGTCCCAGTCATTACGGTAATCCACAGTTCTCATAGAGAACTATGGATTACGCCGCTTACGGCGAATACGCCCCGCAATTATGCCGTGTGAACATAGCCTTATAGTTTCCAGTCTAGAACTGCACAATATTGCAGCATGTGGGGCCCGGACCATCTTTCGATTTTCCGTGAAACACCTCCCCAAACAGACAGTACCAGCAATTTTGTGTGGAAGGGGTTAGGGAGGAAGGTTACACAGGCCCCGGCTCTTTGTGAGCCACCAGAAATGCTTTGGTGGGCTGCATGTTGTGTGGACCTGATCTAGAACATCCCTTCTTACACACTGATGGCATGTCCATATGTTCACCTCCGGGACCCCCCATTGTGAGAACAGAGTCTCTTTTCATAACTTTTAGGGTGTGTTCACACGGCATATAGGGGCGCATACTGTATGCGCCACAATACGTCGGATGTTTTGGAAGCACGCGCTAATCAGCGCTCTATGAGAGCTATGAAGTACCGTAATTGCGGTGTGCATTTCGCCGCGTATAAAGGCGAAATGCGTGCACAAATACGCGGCAAAATAAGCTGTTTGAACATATGTCAATAGAAAAAGCCGTGTGTCATGGTGGCCACCTCTACAGCCTTTGGAAGCGCCGGACCCCTGTTCTCCATGTAGGTGAGGGCCCAAGAAATGGGACGTGCACCTATCAAGATCACACTAACAATGAGACCTGGTGTTAAAGAGAACCTGTCACATAGGTTATGCCCCCCTTGCTGAGGGCAGCACAAGCCAGTGTCAGACCTGCTGTTTCCAGCGCTGTGTCCCTTATTCTGTAAGATGCTGGAGTTTTCATGTATTTAATGCTCAAATCTGCAGTTTTCAGCCACAAGAGTCCTTCAAAGAGTCAAGTCAGTTTTTTTCAAACCCCGCCCACCTGAGGCTAGCCCCGCCCACCTCAACTGATAAACCTATTACTTTGAATAGGTAGAAACATGTGAATAACTGTCAGTGTGCTCTAAAACTGCTGCATCTTAGGCTATGTTCACACGGCTTAAAACTGGACGTATTTCAGTCCGAATTACGCGCCCGGGCTGCGCAATTTAGGGTGAAAACGGCCCAGCATTACGGTAATCCACAGTTTCATAGAGAACTATGGATTAGTCTCCCCCCCGCTCGGCGAAACGTGAGGGGGAATAAGTGACATGTAAATTTCTCGGGGTATACGCGCCGCTTTAAAACAAGTCTTGGGGCCGGGGGGAGGGGCCGGCCCCCCGCCCCTCCCCCCCTCCCGCCCCACACTAAAAAACGAGGTGTAATTTTCCCCAGTTAACCTTTTAACAAGCCCTTTCGAAAAGGGGGACGTGCTTGGGGGCACAGTCTGACACTGGTTTTGCTGCCCTCACAAGGGGAATAATTATGTGACAGGTTCCCTTTAAAGGGGTGCTCCCATCTCAGTCATATCTATAGGATATGCTAGAAACATCTGATTGGGACGGGGCCCTATCCTGAGAATGGGCAGAATGGGCCCCCCGAGAGAGTCTTCTGACAGGAGTAGGCACACTACCCCCTTCTTTCTTGGAGGCCCGGTACAACTCTTTTGTTATGCAAGATTTTCAGGGGGTCCTCTCACAGGCCCGCCCAATTAGACATTTATACCATATACTATCGATATGCCATAAATGCCTGAGATGGGAGCACCCCTAAAGCTGTGCTGGGAGTTGCACAGAGCACCCCCTAAAGCTGTGCTGGGAGTTGCACAGAGCACCCCCTAAAGCTGTGCTGGGAGTTGCACAGAGCACCCCCTAAAGCTGTGCTGGGAGTTGCACAGAGCACCCCAAAAACTTGCTGGAGTTGACAGAGCACCCCCTAAAGCTGTGCTGGGAGTTGCACAGAGCACCCCCTAAAGCTGTGCTGGGAGTTGCACAGAGCACCCCCTAAAGCTGCACTCGGCAGAAAAAGATATATGCTAAGGATATCCAGGCTGTGGCTGTGCAGCTGCTGAGAAACTACAACTCCCATCATGCCCCGACAGCTGCAGTTGTTGTGTAATTTCCCAACAGTTGGAAGAGGCACAGGTTGGGAACATCGTCCGTATATACGGGACCCTCGTACACTCACTTCTTGCCTTCCAGGTCGGAGAACCAGCCCAGGTTGTCGGCTATGATGTGATGGTTCTGGCAGCCGGGACACCTCACGATCACCACTCCGTTGTGGTACGCGGCTTTGGAGATCTTCTTCATGGATCTTGTTGAGCAAACCTAAAAAATATTACAAAAAATAATATATGACATAGAATAAAGCACTGCTCCTGGACTCCCCAGCACGGGGCGCGGTATCCGCCATGTCTCAGCCCCTGCACATTACTGCGGCATTAGCCTGCAGGCCAGTGACAACCGCGCCAGGCGCAGGTTGTGGGGTGGTGGGACGCCCCTCGTCTCGGGCGCAGGTTTGGCGGGGGGGGCGCCCCTCGTCTCGGGCGCAGGGTTTTGGGGTGGTGGGACGCCCCTCGTCTCGGGCGCAGGTTTGGAGGGGGGCGCCCCTCGTCTCGGGCGCAGGTTTGGAGGGGGGGGACGCCCCGCGTCTCGGGGGCAGGTTTGGGGAGGGGGGGGACGCCCCTCCGTCTCGGGCGCAGGTTTGGGAGGGGGGGGGACGCCCCTCGTCTCGGGCGCAGGTTTGGGGAGGGGGGGGACGCCCCTCGTCTCGGGCGCAGGTTTGGGGGGGGGGGGGACGCCCCTCGTCTCGGGCGCAGGTTTGGGGGGGGGGGGCGCCCCACGTCGAGGGCCCAGGTTTGGGGGGGGGGGGACGCCCCTCGACTCGGGCGCAGGTTTGGGGGGGGGGGGGACGCCCCTCGTCTCGGGCGCAGGTTTGGGGAGGGGGGGGGACGCCCCTCGTCTCGGGCGCAGGTTTGGGGAGGGGGGGGGACGCCCCTCGTCTCGGGGACAGGTTTGCGGGGGGGGGGACGCCCCTCGTCTCGGGGACAGGTTTGGGGAGGGGGGGGACGCCCCCCGCTCGGGCGCAGGTTTGGGGAGGGGGGGGGGGACGCCCCCGTCCGGGCCAGGTTTGGGGAGGGGGGGGACCCCCTCGTCTCGGCGCAGGTTTGGGAGGGGGGGGGGACGCCCCTCGTCTCGGCGCAGTTTGGGAGGGGGGGGGACGCCCCTCGTCTCGGGCGCAGGTTTTGGGGAGGGGGGGCGCCCCTCGTCTCGGGCGCAGGTTTGGATGGGACGCCCCTCGTCTCGGGCGCAGGTTTGGAGGAGGGGCGCCCCTCTTCTCGGGCGCAGGTTTGGAGGAGGGGCGCCCCTCTTCTCGGGCGCAGGTTTGGGTGGGACGCCCCTCGTCTCGGGCGCAGGTTTGGAGGGGGGGGCGCCCCTCGAGTCGGGCGCGGGTTTGGGGGGGGGGGGCGCCCCACGTCTCGGGCGCAGGTTTGGAGGGGGGGCGCCCCTCGTCTCGGCGCAGGTTTTGGGGGGGGGGCGCCCCCGTCTCGGGCGCAGGTTTGGAGGGGGGGCGCCCCTCGTCTCGGGCGCAGGTTTGGAGGGGGGGGCCCCTCGTCTCGGGCGCAGGTTTGGAGGGGGGGCGCCCCTCGTCTCGGGCGCAGGTTGGGGGGGGCCGCCCCTCGTTTTCGGGCGCAGGTTTGGGGAGGGGGGGGCGCCCCTCGTCTCGGGCGCAGGTTTGGAGGGGGGCGCCCCTCGTCTCGGGGGGAGGTTTTGTGGGGGGGGCGCCCCTCGTCTCGGGCGCAGGTTTGGAGGGGGGGGCGCCCCTCGTCTCGGGCGCAGGTTTGGAGGGGGGGGGCGCCCCTCGTCTCGGGCGCAGGTTTGGAGGGGGGGGGCCCCCTCGTCTCGGGCGCAGGTTTGGGGTGTAGGGGGGGCGCACCTGTCTCGGGCGCGAGGTTTGGAGGGGGCGGGGGCGCCCCTCGTTCGGGCGCAGGTTTGGAGGGGGGGGCGGCCACTGTCTCGGGCGCAGGTTTGGAGAGGGGGGGCGCCCCTCGTTCGGGCGCAGTTTTGGAGGGGGGGCGCCCTCGTCTGGGGCGAGGTTTGCAGGGGGGGCGCCCCTGTTCGGCGCAGGTTTGGAGGGGGGGCGCCTCGTACTCGGTGCGCAGTTTCGAGGGAGGGGCGCCCTCGTCTCGGCGCTCAAGGTTTGGCGGAGGGCGCCCGTTGTCTCGGGGGGTGGTTTGGCGGGGGGGCGCCCCTCGTCTCGGGCGCAGGTTTGGAGGGGGGGGCGCCCCTCGTCACGGGCGCAGGTTTGGGACGGACGGGGCGCCCCTCGTCTCGGGCGCAGGTTTGGGTCGGACCGGACGCCCCACGTCTCGGGCGCCGGTTTGGGACGGACGGGCGCGCCCACGTCTCGGAGCAGGTTTGGACGGACGGGGCGCCCTCGTCTAGGGCGCAGGTTTGGACGGACGGGGCGTCCCCTCGTCTGGGCGCAGTTGGGACGGAGGGGCGCCCCTCGTTCTTCGGCTCTGGGGCGCAAGGTTTTTGGACGGACGGCAGGCGCCCCTCGTCTCGGGCGCAGGTTTGGGACGGACGGGACGCCCCTCGTCTCGGGCGCAGGTTTGGGACGGACGGGACGCCCCTCGTCTCGGGCGCAGGTTTGGGACGGACGGGACGCCCCTCGTCTCGGGCGCAGGTTTGGGACGGGCACGGGCGCCTCGTCTCTGGGCGCAGGTTGGGCGACGGACGGGACGCCCTCGCGCCGGGCGCAGGTTTGGGACGGACGGGACGCCCCTCGTCTCGGGCGCAGGTTTGGGACGGACGGGACGCCCCTCGTCTCGGGCGCAGGTTTGGGACGGACGGGACGCCCCTCGTCTCGGGCGCAGGTTTGGGACGGACGGGACGCCCCTCGTCTCGGGCGCAGGTTTTGGGGAACGGACGGTGACGCCTCCTCGTCCTCGGAGCCAGTTTGGGGGGGACGGACGGGCACGCCCTCGTCTCGGGCGCAGGTTTGGGGGGGAGGGACGGGACGCCCCTCGTCTCGGGCGCAGGTTTGGGGGGGAGGGACGGGACGCCCCTCGTCTCGGGCGCAGGTTTGGGGGGGAGGGACGGGACGCCCCTCGTCTCGGGCGCAAGGTTTGGCGGGGGAGGGAGGGACGCAACCCTCGTCTCGGGCGCAGGTTTGGGGGGGATGGGAACGGACGCCTCGTCTCATCTGGGCGCAGGTTTGGGGGGGAGGGTCGGACGCCTCGTCTCGGGCGGTAGGTTTGGGGGGGACGGGGACGGGACGCCCCTCGTCTCGGGCGCAGGTTTGGGGGGGAGGGACGGGGGACGGCCCATCGTTCTGGGGCGCTAGGTTTGGGGGGAGGACGGACGCCCCTCGTCTACAGGGCGCTGGTTTGGGGGCGGAGGGACGAGGTCGGATCCACTGTTCGCGGCTCGCAGGTTTGGGGGGGAGGGACGGGGACGCCCTCGTTCTTCGGCGCGCAGGTTTGGGGGGGAGGGACGGGACGCCCCTCGTCTCGGGCGCAGGTTTGGGGGGGCAGGACGGTGACGGCCCTCGTATCGGCGACAGGTTTGGGGGGGAGCGCGAGGACGCGGCCCCTCGTTCGGGCGCGGTTTGGGGGGGAGGGACGGGGTCGGCCCCTCGTCTCGCGCGGCGCAGGTTTGGGGGGAGGGACGCGGACGCCCTCGGGTTCTCTGGGCGCAGGTTTTGGGGGGGGAGGGAGCGGGGACGCCCCTCGTCTCGGGCGAGGTTTGGGGGGAGGTGACGGGACGCCCCTCGTTCGTCCGGCGCGGGTCCGGGGCATAGGCAGGTTTGGGGGGGGAGGGACGGGACGCCCCTCGTCTCGGGCGCAGGTTTGGGGGGGAGGGAAAGGCGACGCCCCTCGTCTTCGCGTGCGCTAGGTTTGGGGGGGCGGAGGGAGGGGACGCCCCCTCGTCTCGGCGCAGGTTGGGGGGGAGGGTACGGGGACGCCATCGTTCTCGGGGCGACGGTTTGGGGGGGACGGACGGGACGCCCCATCGTCTTCGGGCGCAGGTTTGGGGGGGGGATGGACGGGACGCCCCTCGTCTCGGGCACAGGGTTTGGGGGGGGCACGGACGGGACGCCCCTCGTCTCGGGCACAGGTTTGGGGGGGGACGGACGGGACGCCCCTCGTCTCGGGCACAGGTTTGGGGGGGACGGACGGGGGGGTCCGCCTCGTCTCGGGCGGCAGGTTTGGGGGTGGGACGGGACGGGGACGCCCCTCGTTCTCGGGACTGGTTTGCGGGGCTCGCGGCCGGGACGCCCCTCGTCTCGAGGACAGGTTTTGGTGGGGGGGCGGGACGCCCTCGTCTCGGAGCACAGGTTATGCGAGGGGGGGGGGGACGGGGGACGCCCCTCGTCTCGGGCACAGGTTTGGGGGGGACGGGACGCCCCTCGTCTCGGGCACAGGTTTGGGGGGGGGGCGCCCCTCGTCTCGGGGCACGGTTTGGGGGGGACGGGACGCCCCTCGTCTCGGGCGCAGGTTTGGGGGGGGGGGGACGGGGCGCCCCTCGTCTCGGGCACAGGGTTGGGGGGGGGCGGCCCCTCGTCTCCGTCCTTTCCCTCTCCTTTTAGTTTCCCATCTCTCTTTTTGTGGGCACAGGTTTGGGGGGGGGACGCCCTCGTCTCGGGCCAGGTTTGGGGGGGGGGGCGCCCCTGTCTCCCCGGCAACAGGTTTGGGGGGGGGGAGCCCCTCGTCTCGGGCACAGGGTTTGCGGGGGGGGGGGACGCCCTCTTCGTCTAGGGCACTGGTTTGGGGGAGGGGGAGCCTCGTCTCGGGCACAGGTTTGGGGGGGGGGCGCCCCTCGTCTCGGGCACAGGTTTGGGGGGGGCGCCCCTCGTCTCGGGCACAGGTTTGGGGGGGGGGACGCCCCTCGTCTCGGGCACAGGTTTGGGGGGGGGGCGCCCCACGTCTCGGGCACAGGTTTGGGGGGGGGCGCCCCTCGTCTAGGGCATCAGGTTGTCGGCGGGGGGGGGGAGGGGGACGCCCCTCGTCTCGGGCACAGGTTTGCGGCGGGGGGGGGACGGGAGGGACGCCCTCGTCTCCGGGCACTCAGGTGTCCTGGGGGGGGGGACGGGGGACGCCCCTCGTCTAGGGCACAGGTTTGCGGGGGGGGGGGTTAGGGGAGAGGGAGACGCCCCTCGTCTCGGGCACAGGTTTGGGGGGGGGGGCGCCCCCCGTCTCGGGCACAGGTTTGGGGGGGGGGGCGCCCCTCGTCTCGGGCACAGGTTGGGGGGGGGCGCCCCTCGTCTAGGGACTGTTTGGGGGGGGGGCGCCCCTCGTCTCGGGCACAGGTTTGGGGGGGGCGCCCCTGTATCGTGGCAACAGGTTTGGGGGACAGGGGCGGACCCCTCGTCTCGGGCACAGGTTTTGGGGGGAGGGGCGCACCCTCGTTTCACGGGACAGGTTTGGGGGGGGGGGGCGCCCACTCGTCTCGGGGCACAGGTTTGGGGGGGGCGCCCCTCGTCTCGGGACACAGGATGTGTGGGAGGGGCCGCCCCTCGGCTCGGGCACAGGTTTGGGGGGGGGACGGGACGCCCCTCGGCTCGGGCACAGGTTTGGGGTGGGGGGGGGGGGGAACGCCCCTCGGCTCGGGCACAGGTTTGGGGGGGGGGGAGGGAAACGCCCCTCGGCTCGGGCTCACAGTTTGGGGGTGGGGGGGAACGCCTCGGCTCGCCGGCACAGGTTGTGGGGCCGGCTGGCTCACGGGGGAGGGGGCGGTGGGGGGGGAAGAGGTTAGGTGGGTCTGTGCGTGCAGTGATGGGGGGGTGTGGGATGCGTGGCGTGCGGGGGGTGGATGGGGGGTGTGGGGGGTGTGGGGAGAGGCGGGTGCTCATTTTGACGGTCTTGTTTGGGTGTAAGGGAGGCGCCGGGGGGTATGAGAGGCCGTGAGGTGGGGGGCCGTGGGGGCAGCACTAGGGGGCGGTTGCCTCTATCCGCTCTGTGCGTTGGTGGGGGCGTGGTGCTGCCGGGGGGAGGTTGCAGTGGGAGCGTGTGACCGCTGGCAGGGTGGGCGGCGGGTTGGGAACGTTGCGGTGTGGGGGGACATGGGGGGGAAAAGGGCCCCGCGCCGGGAACGGGGAGGGGGGGTGGGATTCGAGGGGCGGTGACTGGGTGTAGGGCTCCGGGCGTGGTGGTGGCGATATCGGATTGGGGAAGGTTGCCACGGGTGTGCGGGGGGGGAGGTGTGCGGGGGTTCACGGGCGTGTGGGAGGGTGAGGGTGTCCTGGACGGGGGGGGGTTTGGGGGTGGGGGGCCGGTGGCGATGCCGATGGGGGGACCGTGAGGGTATAGGCGCTCTGGGTAATGGCGCGGAGCGATGGGGGGCTGTGGGGAACTTCCCCCTCGCGGGGCAGGGTGACTGGGCGCCGGCGGGAAGGGTGTGCCTGGGGAGGTTCCGCTGTTACCGGGGGGGGAACGGTGGGGGGGGAAGAGAATGGGGGGTCCAGCCTGCCACGGGCTGTTTGGTGAGGGGGGGGGGGGGGGATAGCGGCGGGGGGGTGGGGCGACGGTGGGGGGTGGGTCACCACCTTACGACGGGGGTGAGCGGTGCTAGGGTTGGGGGGCTCAAGTGGGGGGGATGTGTGTTCGGCGCCGGCGGGTTGGAAATGGAGCTGTTGGTCGTTGGATTGTGGGCTGCGCGGGTGGGTTGGGCCCTGGGGGGGGGGATGACGGGGGGGGTGGGGGACGGACGGGCCGCGGGGTGAGGGGACGCGGAGGGGATGGGGGGGGAGGGCAAGGGGGCTGGGAGCGGGAAAAAAAGGAGCAGGACGGGGGGGAGGGTTGTGGGGTTTTAGATGGGCGGGCTGCGGGTACGTGCAGGACGGTGGGGCGTGCGGGGGCCGAGCAGCGGTGCGTGGGGTGTAACTGCGTGTGGGTGCATGCGCGTTCGAGGTGCGGCGGATGTGGGGGCGGTGGCGGGGCGGTTCCGGAGAGTCCGGGGCCGGCAGGGGGGGGGGGGCATGGACAGTCCGGGGCGCGGGGCACGGGGGCAGGGGGAGGGGCGGACGCCGTCTGCGCGAGGGAGGGGGTGTTGGCGGGTCGCGGGGGGTCCGGTGGGAGCACTCAGGGATGGGGACACGTCGTGGGCGGGGGGGCGGCTTGGAAGGCTGAAGGGCGGGGGGGGCGGGGGATGCGACCCGGGGGGGGTGGCCGGGGGGGGGGGGAGGGGTGAGGGATGCGGGATATGCCACAGGGAGCCGCATAGCGGTGGACGGGGGGGGGAAACTGGGCCGGGGGTACCGGCGCTGGTATGCCCAGCGAGGGGGTGGGACGAGGCCCGTGGGCGGGGTCCTTGTTGGGGGTGGGAGTAGCGGGGGGGGGGGGCGATAGTGGTTGCGGTACGGCACCGGGCTGGGACGGGCCGGGGGGGGGACGAGGGGGTGGCTTGGGGGACCCCTATGGTCCGGGGGGACGGTGATGGGGGGAGGACGGTGAGGGGGCCGCGGGGCGTAAGTTGGTGGCCGCTACAGGGGGGGACCGGTGGTCGGAGGGGTATGCAAGTGTCTGGGGGGATGGGTGCCGGGGGCATGGAGTGGAGGGGAGTGATTGGGGGGAAGGAGCCTATTGGACAGGAAGCGGTGACTGGGCGGGTCGTGGGGAGCAGGAGGGGGATAGGTGCCCTGCGGCCAGACAACACGCGCAGTTACACCTCGCGCGGCGGGGGAGGGGAGGTGGGGGGCGGGTGGGAACGGGCCCCTGTCTCGGGCACAGGTTTGGGGGGGGGGGAACGCCCCTCGTCTCAGGGCACAGGTATTGTGGGGGGGGGAGCCCCTAGTCGCGGGCACAGTTTGGGGGGGGGGGACGCCCCCTTCGTCTCGGCACGGTTTGGGGGGGGTGGGGAACGCCCCCTCGTCTCGGGCAACAGGTTGGGGGGGGGGAACGGCCCCTTCGTCTCGGGGCACAGGTTTGGGGGGGGGGTGGCGCCCCTCGTCTCGGGCACCGGTTTGGGGGGGGCGCCCCTCGTCTCGGGCACAGGTGTGGGGGGGGCTTGCCCCTCGTCTCGGGCACGGGTTGGGGGGGGGGGGCCCGTGCGTCTCGGGCCACAGGTTTGGGGGGGGGGCGCCCTCGTCTCGGGCGCAGGTTTGAAGGGGGGGGGCGCCCCTGTCTCGGCGCAGGTTTGAAGGGGGGCGCCCCACCCTCGTCCGGGCGGCAGGTTTGAAGGCGGGGAGCCCTCGTCTGGCATAGGTCTTGGGGGCGGGGGGGACGCCCTCGGCTCGGGCACGGTTTGGGGGGGGGGGACGCCCCTCGTCTCGGGCGCAGGTTTGGAGGGGGGGCGCCCTCGTTCTCGGGCGCAGTTTGGAGGGGGGGCGCGCACTCGTCTCGGGGCGCAGGTTTGGAGGGGGGGCGACTCCTCGTCTCGGGCGCAGGTTTTGGAGTAGGGGGGCCCCTGTCTGGGCGCAGGTTTGGAGGTGGGGGGCGCCCCTCGTTCTCGGGTGCAAGGTTTGGAGGAGGGGGGCGCCCATCGTCTCGGGCGCAAGAGGTTTGGAGCGGAGGGGGGACGCCCCTCGTCTCGGGCGCAGGTTTTGGAGGAGGGGGGCGCCACTGTCTCGGGCGGCTAGGTTAGGGGGAGGGGGGGCCGGCCCTCGTCCTCGGGCGAAGGTTTGGTAGGGAGGGGGGGGGCCGGTCCCCTCGTCTCGGGGCAGGTTTGGAGGGGGGCGCCTGTCTCGGAGCGCAGGTTTGGAGGGGGGAGCCCCTCGTACTCGGGCGCAGGTTTGGAGGAGGAGGGGGGCGCCTGGTCTCGGGCGCAGGGTTGGATGGAGGGGGGCGCCCTCGTCTCGGGCGCAGGTTTGGAGGAGGGGCGCCCCTCTTCTCGGGCGCAGGTTTGAAGGAGGGGGGGCGCCTGGCTCGGGCGCAGGTTTGGAGGAGGGGGGCGCCCCTCGTCTCGGGCGCAGGTTTGGAGGCGGGGGGCGCCCCTCGTCTCGGGCGCTGGTTTGGAGGAGGGGGGCGCCCCTCGTCTCGGGCGCAGGTTTGGAGGAGGGGGGCGCCCCTCGTCTCGGGCGGCGGGTTGGAGAAGGGGGGCGCCCTCGTCTCTCGGGCGCCAGGTTTGGAGGAGGGGGGCGCCTCGTCTCGGGCGCAGGTGATGGAGGAGGGGGGCGCCCCGTCTCGGCGCGCAGGTTTGGAGGAGGGGGGATCGCCCCTAGTCTGCGGCGCCAGGTTTGGAGGAGGGGGGCTGCCCCTCGTCTCGGGCGCAGGGTTGGAGGAGGGGGGCGCCCCACGTCTCGGGCGCAGGTTTGGAGTGGGGGCGCCCCGCGTCTCGGGCGGAGGTTTGGAGGGGGGCGCCCCGCGGCTCGGGCGCAGGTTTGGAGAGGGGGGCGCCCCGCGTCTCGGGCACAGGTTTGGAGGAGCGGGCGGCGCCCCTCTTCTCGGGCGCAGGTGTGGAGGGGGGGCGACCCTCGTCTCGGGCGCCCGTATGGAGGGGGTCGCCCCTCGTGTCGGGCGCAGGTGTGGAGGGGGGCGCCCCTCGTTCAGGGCGCAGGTTTGGAGGGAGGGGGCGCCCCTCGTCTGGTGCGCAGGTTTGAGGGGGACGGGGGCGCCCCTCGTCTCGGGCGCAGGTTTGGAGTGGGGCGCCCCTCGTCTCGGGCGCAGGTTTGGAGGAGGGGGGCGCCCCTCGTCTCGGGCGCAGGGGGGAGGAGGGGGGCGCCCCTCGTCACGGGCGCCGGTAGTTAGGAGGGGGGCGCCCCTCGTCTCCGGGCGCAGGTTTGGAGGAGGGGGGCGCCCTCGTCTCTGGGCGCAGGTTTGGAGGAGGGGGCGCCCCTCGTCTCGGAGCGCAGGTTTGACGGAGGGGGCGCCCCCTCGGTGTCTCGGGCGCAGGTTTGGAGGAGGGGGGCGCCCTCGTCTCGGCGAAGGTTTTGGAGGAGGGGGGCGCCCCTCGTCTCGGGCACCGTTTGGGGAGGGGGGGGACGCCCCACTCGTCATCGGGCGCTGTGTTTGGAGGAGGGGGGGCCGCCCCTCGTCTCGGGCGCAGGTTTGGAGGAGGGGGGGCCCCTTCGTCTCGGGGCGCAGGTTGGTGGAGGGGGGGCGCCCCTCGTCTCGGGCGCAGGTTTGGAGGAGGGGGGCGCCCTGTCTCGAGGCGCAGGTTTGGAGGGGGGGCGCCCTCGTCGTCTGGGCGCAGGTTTGGAGGGGGGCGCCCCTGTTACTAGGGCGCAGGTTTGGGGGGGGCAGCCCCTCGTCTGGGGCGCAGGTTTGGTGGGGCGCCCCTCGTTCTCGGGGCAGGGTTTGGGAGGAGGGGGGCGCCCCTTCGTCCCCTTCCGGGGGCGGGCAAAGGTTTGGAGGAGGGGGGCGCGCCTCGTCTCGGGCGCAGGTTTGGTGGAGGGGGGCGCCCCTCGTCTCGGGCGCAGGTTTGGTGGAGGGGGGCGCTCCTCGTCTCGGGCGCAGGTTTGGAGGAGGGGGGCGCCCCTCGTCTCGGGCACAGGTTTGGGGGGGGGGGGGACGCCCCGCGTCTCGGGCACAGGTTTGGGGGGGGGAGACGCCTCTTCTGCTAGTATATTTTGGACCCCCTTATCTGGCAGCTCTGTACCTACCTTGCGAGGTGTTGTATACGGCTCAGGTTGAAGTGGATGAGACGGGACCTTCCCACCACACATCGCTCTACCAGGGGGCCTGCTGTGCGGCGTGCAGAGGCTTCTCCAGGCTGAAGGTCGCCAGGTTCCCGCTATAGGCAATGACGGGCGGCGGCGACCAGTTGCCCTTTGTGCCCCTAGGGACACCCGTCCCAGCCGAACCCCGACACGGGCACTGCGCCCCCTAGCGGCGACCACCAACCTCCTGCCCCCCGCCGGCAGCATCTTCCTAGGACGGAGCGCAACACACGACCTGAAGCTGCCTCACTGCAGGCGGAAGTACAATTCCGCCATATTTGTTGTGGGCAATGAATGACTAAACCTAGCAGGATGGTGTAGCTGGTCCCTTTCCTGGCTGTATTTTTCTATGATGTTTGTACTGTTATAAATGACCAGCTATCGATGTAGGAGCAGCAAAGAAGAGCTGATATAACACTATATCATGTCAGTCAGGAGAATAGTAACCTGCTTCTTTCTGTATGTGTCCTACAACTCCCAGCATGTTACCACACAGCTCCCAAGTGTCCTGCTTATGGAGGGACAGTCCCTATTTTTAGCCCATGTCCCTCTGTATCACATGGGAAACAGCTCTGCATTAATAAACTCACTTTATTGCTCCAAAAAATACTCGTCTGGCTCCGAACTGTCTATTACACTAAACTTACTAAAGCCTAAACATTATGTTATTTTGTGAAATGTAGACCCTAAAAATGTTTGTATCTGGATGATACCTCTATTAAAATATTCATTAAAAAACGTATTTTAGTGTGTCGCTATGTATTACAAATTGCAGCCTTGACATGGTAAACTCTAGGGCCGACATGTATGAAAACTGTCTAGCAGTGAGACTGTCCTTATTCATTATAGCCACCAATCAGAGCTCATAGCAATCACATTCACAGGCCCACGCAGGCATCCAGTTCTATCACAGCCATCTGCATCATAATCAGAGCCCCCTAGCAACCGATCAGAGCCCATAGCAACCGATCAGAACCCATAGCGACCGATCAGAACCCATAGCGACCGACCAGAGCTCATAGCGACCAATCAGAATCCAAAGCAACCAGTCAGAGCTCAAAGCAACCAGTCAGAGCTCAAAGCAACCAATCAGAGTTCAGCTTTCATTGTTTCAAAGCACTATATGAAATGAAAGCTGAGCTCTGATTGGTCGCTATGAGTTCTGATTGATGTCTATGAGTGCTAATGGTTGCTATGGGTTCTGATTAGTTGCCATGAGCTGATTAGTTGATATGTGCTCTGATTGATTACTATGAGCTCATATGAATGTGCCGTCACCAGTGAGGTCAGTAATTGGCTGCAGCATCATGTGATCCCTGAATGTTACGTCATCAGTGAGGGACTGAGAAGTGATCTCTACAGAACAGGAGCAGACCCATTGACTTCTATAGGAGAGTGTAATGGGCATGCTCTGTGACCTGGGAAGAAGTCAGTGTGCAGGGAGGAGGAGGAAAGGTGTGAATATCTCCTATCGTGAATGGTGGATCCTGTGTTATCTATACACATTGGTGTCCCCTTTCAGTGTAATCCTGCCTGTGCCGAGAATGAGGAGACTACAGAGAAGTGATCTCTACAGAACAGGAAGTGTCAAACAAATATTAGCTCTAGTGGTTAAAACTGCATGATTCAAGAATTTTTAAAAATATTGAAAGTGATATGGAAAGTTTAAAAAAAAACAAAACACAAAATTGTTAAAAAAACATGTTTATTATAAAAACATGAGTTGAACAATACGTCATTTTCTGATGACACATTCCTTTTAAGATGGTTAAAACAACAGAACAAGGCTGCATCAAACATCTTTTTTATTTGTTGTAGTACAGTTTTATTTTTCTATAAAAATAGACTATAAAAATATCAATACAATGTGATTTACTAGTACATTTGCGTCCAGGTCTCATACATAGTTGCTGCTACTATCGCAGGAAGCACACAAATCATAACACTGTTACATCCCTTCCCCTGTGCCCCAACCCCGCGCCCCGTGCTATAATATGGGGCAGAAGCCTTTTTATCTAGAGAATTCTGAATGATGATGATACCAAAATACCATATAAATGTGGTCAATGTGACACATATAGAGCCATATCCTGCAGGTATCAGGACGCTGCGGTGCAAACAAGTGATAGAACTGCCGAGAACATCCCAAGACACCATAAGTAGTAGTATTGATGCACATGGATGGCAGAAGTGGAGACCTTTGCTCCTGACCCCCCTCTTAGCCAGAATGGACCCTGCTTTTATATAAAAGACGCCATCTTTGGTAAGACAATCACTTTAAAGGGAGGGAAAGGAACTATTTTGTAGCAAATTATGACCCTTTATTTTTAGTGGGACAGAGACAAGATTCAGTGTCTTGATGTCAAAATTTGATAGGTGCGGGTCTCAACTCTGGTACCTGCACCCAGCTTTGAAACAGACCCCCAAAAGCATTGTCTCAGAATGGAAAGCAAATCGGCTTGCACACAAATATCCATTCTGTTCTATGGTTGTTCTGACTACAGAATAGAGAGAACACAGCGCTCCTCTGTACTGGGAACTCCCATAGAAGAGAATGGCGAGAACACCGCGCTCCACTGTACTGGGAACTCCTATAGAACAGAATGGAGAACACAGTGCTCCCCTGTTCTGGAAAATCCCATAGAACAGAATGGAGAGAACACAGAGCTCCCCTGTACTGGGAACTCCCATAGAACAGAATGGAGAACAAAGGGCACCGCAGTAAAGGGAGAGCCCATAGAACAGAATGGAGAACACAGCGCTCCCTGTACTGGGAAACTCCCATAGAACAGAATGGAGAACAAAGTGCTCCCCTGTACTGGGAACTCCCATAGAACAGAATGGAGAGAACACAGTGCTCCCCTGTACTGGGAACTCCCATAGAACAGAATGGAGAGAACACAGTGCTCCCCTGTACTGGGAATTCCCATAGAACAGAATGGAGAGAACACAGTGCTCCCCTGTACTGGGAACTCCCATAGAACAGAATGGAGAGAACACAGCACTCCCCTGTACTGGAAACTCCCATAGAACAGAATGGAGAGAACACAGCGCTCCCCTGTACTGGGAACTCCCATAGAACAGAATGGAGAACACAGCGCTCCCCTGTACTGGGAACTCCCATAGAACAGAATGGAGAGAATTCAGTGCTCCCTGTACTGGGAACTCCCATAGAACATCATTGAGAACACAGCACTCCCCTGTACTGGAAACTGCAATAGAACAGACTGGAGAGAACACAGCGCTCCCCTGTACTGGGAACTCCTATAGAACAGAATGGAGAACACAGCACTCCCCTGTACTGGGAGCTCCAGTAGAACAGAATGGAGAGAACACAGCTTTCCCCTCTACTGGGAACTCCCATAGAAGAGAATGGCGAGAACACAGCGCTCCACTGTACTGGGAACTCCTATAGAACAGAATGGAGAACACAGTGCTCCCTTGTACTGGGAACTCCAGTAGAACAGAATGGAGAGAACACAGCTTTCCCCTGTACTGGGAACTCCCATAGAAGAGAGGGGAGAACACAGTGCTCCCCTGTACTGGGAAGTCCCATAGAACAAAATGGAGGGTCATGTACAAGTGCAAATGGCTCAACATTTTGAGCAGACACTTTCGGGGGCTCATTCCAGAGGTCAAACCTGCCCCTATCAGACTTTAATCCCATATCTTATTAATATGCCATCAAATTCTATGGTGGGAACATCCTTTTAAAACAGAATTAGCAAGGAACTGAGGATATGGAAGGCGGAGAAGCTTGGCAATACCCAGATCAGACCTTTCTCTTACTGCCACATTGACCAATGTTTGTAAAAGTAATTTTAGGTAGAGAACTTCTTCAGTGATTTTGGGGGTCCAGCATATGGTAGACTAAGTGGTTCTGGTAATTTTATTTATCAGGTGCCAGCGTACCAAAATTTTGAGTCTTGATTACCGAGTGGCTCCAATACACTCCCTGCAAGGAAATTTGCTACACAATTTGACAGACTCTGATCTTATCATGGTGAGGTCTCTTCTGCCTTCATGTCCATCAACACACAAGACTAGATTATCAATGTGAACCTAATAGTGGGTACTGTTGGGGGTGGGGACCTAGAAAACGCACCCATCTGCGCTCGGATTTACAGCTGGATGGGTAGGAATGCCCAATGCATCGGACAACCCTAAGGCTATGTTCACATGATGTACTGCGGCGCGTACAGTGCATCGTATGTTTCGGGAGCTTGCACTAATACGTGCGTACCTCTGCGGCGTGGGGGGGCAGGCAGCCCGCTGGCCCCATTGACATTCATTACTGGCGGCACGTATTCGCCGCAAGTAAATGACATGTCACTTATCTCCCCGCGTGTACAATAGGATCGTATTGTATGAGCAGGGAGAAGAAGCGTTATCCATAGTTCTCTATGAAAACTATGGATTACTGTAATTTCGCCGCACATATCGCCCGTATTACATCGCAAATACGCCGAAATTGCCCCGTGTGAACATACCCTAAGGTGTTTTGTACAAGATTCCAAACACAAGGCTGCTTTCTTCCAAACACAGAGCCATATTAGTCGAGAGGATATATGCAGTATTACAGCTGAGCCCCATTTAATGCAAAGGAGCTGAGCTGCAGTACCAGGCACAACCTATAGACAGATGTGGTGCCGTTGCCAAAAGAAAGCAGCTGTGTTTTCCTAATCCTGTGAAATTCTTCATATCTGGCTCTGCCAGAAAATAACACTTTAATGAACGGCACAAGCAGGTCTAGGACAAGGTATTCTGGTGCTCTAGGCAAATAAGGCACATAACCAATGGGAAAGTTCAGCCCCATTAACACCTCCTTGCGCCCCGTTCCTGCCTGGGATGAAGAGGCGCTCTGGGCGGTCGCCTACTTCCACCTACCCATCATCCCGCTTCTTCGCACATCAGTAGATTTGTCAGCATGGAAACCAAGTTCTCGAACTATTGTCCTTCATCCAAGCACAGTGGGGTATACGGAGTTCCTCAACTGTGAGCGGGTCTCATGATGTCCCATCAGTCTCACTTTCGGATGTGTAGTATTCCACGTCTGGGTGGGACTTTTTTTTCCTTAGGGCTTTTCTAAAAGACAAAAAAAAAGGTGATTGATGGAGACTGACGGCAGCATTGGCCCGAAGGGTAAGTTCACACAAGTCCAAGGTATGAACATATCCTAAATTTGCTTTCTCTCATGGACACACAGGCCACCAGCGACAAGTAAGGGGAGATACAAAGTACTAACTATATACAGACTATTTAATAGAGATCATACGATACATGGGGGGCAGTTCAGGTGCCGTACACTACCTCCGGCCATGCTCAGTGCTGTTAGAAACTTTTCTTCTGGTTTTCGATGGTTCTCCGTTCAGTAGGGTGGGGGCCTGGACAGAAAGAAAATCTATTATAAGACTGGAGCATTGTAGTCTTATGTAATGAAAAAGCCAACAATTTGAGATTAAGCTACAATATGGAGATGCAGTATATTATCAGTGTTACTACAAGTGATTGTATAAGACTCAGGAATTTCTAAAGTTCCGTAAAATCAAATGCAATGGGAAAGGAAGCGGGCATGATGCCAGCACCACGTGGTCAGGAAGGGGCAACCAGTTCTCAACAGCAGTAATCACTACATGGCAGAGAATCCACCGAGATCTAGAAGAGGGAAACTTTAGAACAATGGAACATTAGGAGTCAGGGATATCATTACAGCATTAGTATGTCATTGTTCTACACTCCCTAACTCAAGGGTGTCATTGTTCTACACTCCCTAACTCAAGGGTGTCATTGTTCTACTCTCCCTAACCCAAAAGGTGCCATTGTTCTACACTCTCCAACCCAAGGGTGCCCTTATACTACACTCCCTAACATAAAGGGTGCCATTGTACTCCGCTGCCTAACACAAAGGGTACCATTGTACTCCGCTCCCTAACACAAAGGGTGCCATTGTACTACTGTGAAGGTAGAGATGTTTGAATCAATATTGTGTTATATGTATAATTATGAAATCCCAAGCTTTTCTCCTTATAAGGCATTTCAGCTGAGCGGAATCCATTTTGTGGAGAATGATGCAGCAAACATGAAGATGCTTTGATGGCTCAGGATGTAGACCACTTGTTATCTGTTTCCTCAAAGATGTGGACCTCCAGTATTTGTTCCCTTTCCAGATGTTTCGTTTCACTGGAAAATCATTGAAGTTTAGGTAATTGCAATCCCAGAGACTTTATCCCCAGAGACAACGTGGACCAATAAACTGACTTAAAGCTGCCTAAATATGGACCATACATCGTGCCTATCTTCTCTACTGCGCCTGCGTTTATCTTGATTAGAGTTTATACAATTATGTAGTGTAATGTTTTGCTTTGTCCGATTGCTTGGAACCATGAAAGGAATTTGACCCAGAAACTCTGCGTCTGACCTCAGTTTCTAATCGGCCGATACTTGTTCCCCCAATCTGATTTGGAATAACCGGGGCAAACGGAGTGAACCCCCAATGTTGGTAAACGATCCACCCTCAAATTATCGGAGCCCAACGTGGGGCGTAGCTGAGGTGGATCTGATCAGCAGGACCCCTGAGGACCCGAACCTGCCACGGGGTTTGTTTGAGGATCGGAGGATATCATAGTTGAGGACTGCGCCTCTATCGGTCTCGGTAAGTTGATGCATTTATATGTATTTAACTGCACGTTGGCCGATTTGATATCTCCCAGGTTAGTTAGAGTTGCTTGTGGTATCTGGTCGCGGCGTGGTCACAATAAAGTGACTCACTAGGAAAAACTTTGATCCAGCCGGCTACGTTTCGAACTTTAGTTTGCTGAGGCTTCAGTAGTTGGATTGTCACTGTTTTGTTGTCACGAACCTTTGCCCGTATGTTGCTGACATATTGTGGGAACCTTGACAGTGTCTAAGGTTATTTGTTTTGAGTGTGCGGGATGGTCTCCGGGTTATTTTGGGACAAGATCTATATATTGCTAGAAAATTCAGGTGGGTCCGGGTTGGATCTAATCCGCTAGGGATTTATTCTGAATACATACTATAAGTTTACATATATTGTTTGCAAAAGACCGGGAAGGTACGGTCCCCACATTGTTGGCAACATAGGGGTGGGACTATTGTTGGTAAGTTAGGGAGCTTTTTATTTCGTTGATAGAATCATTGTTCTGTTGAGACGGGATCTGGGCACAGGCCGGTGGCAGGCTGTGTAGTCTTTGTCTGGTTTGGAGACTCCCAAGTATAGGAACACCAAAATGTTTATGATGCTTCTACAACAGAGCATAAGTTGCCTGAAGGGGCCCAAGAGATGTTGAAGAAATTGTATGTAGAAAAGAAGAAAAAGTATGTGAAAAATGGGTCATTCCGAATGTATAAGTTGGTGGATTGACAAGAAGGAAGATTGCAACCATCTATAAATGGCAAGAGTAGAGGAGAATCAAAGAGGGCCAGTTATCTGACAAAGGATGGTTGGAGATGGCACAGGCTCACCTCCGAGTGGCCAAAAGTTCGCAAAAAGAAGTTTGGTGAAGTTGAAGTGTTGGAGGAAGGATAAGGAAGGAGAACAGTATGGATAAATTTTTCTGTTGTAGTGAGGTAAGAAAAAACTGCATTCGGTTAATTTTATGTTCAAGCTACATCACTTGTTATCTTCACACTGAAATTCTGGCAGAGTGTATAACCTTGGCTTCGATTCTAAAGCCTCTGTTAGGGGGGGTAGCTGCTGCTGGGACTTTTCTCCCTCGGCTCTGAAGGTGTAATGAGAAATTGTAGCGCTCAAGTCAAAGAATGTGAGTCGTGTAGTTTGATCGAAAGAGAAGGATGGTGAAAAATATTATTTATTATATGAGACTTGAGTGAAAAAAGCATAATTACGCTCTGTGTAATGTGTATATATCATGGAAGATAAGCTAGCATGTTGAGACAAGCACTTGGAAAGAACAATGTGTCTTCCCTAAGTCACCCTAATAGCCCCTGAAGTACCTTGGGCAGAAGTGGGATGACCCGCAGTGCGGTGGTCCTCTCCCAGTTTGGTCAACGGGGGGTTTCCGTGGGAATAGGTAGGGGCCTCGTGACTCTGTACCCCCTTCCTGGGACCAAGTACAATCCGGAAGGTGGGATCCCAAGCTCAGTTGCATGTTAAAGACCCAGCGACGGTTGGTCAAGTACTGTTCTCTCTGGTCAATGGGGATATCAACCACTTACCGGGTGGGAGCCATAGTAACCCCGCCAACCCTCAATTTTGTCACTCCGAGGGGGGTTGGCACAGATTATAATGGAAAACGCTAGGTTTCTGAGGCTAGCCAGGACCGTGAGATTATCTGAAGGAGTAAGGGCCTAGTGGAGTCGGGATATGCTATCCGACGGCGCAGGAGAGATTCTCCCTTGCACGTTTTTAATCCATGCTGTGGGGAGCCGGTCTATAGTGGCAAAGATATGACAAGGAAACATTTCAGCTTATATCTGTATCTATGCTGTGGATCTTGGTTTAATGAAATAGATGAACACAATCATGAATAGCCGGTCCATCTCGCTCCCATTATCTCCTCCGGTATCTTTATGTTTACTACCAAAAATTATGCAATTTATCACTGAAGGCCCATACCACCTGGGGTCAGATCTCCTCAGACATACTTAGCAGTATTGGGGGTGAGGTGTCGCATTCATAAGTCGCCCCTCACCGTGCCAATATTATTTATAATGCTGGTCCCTTCCCTGACTTGATGATCCGTTTTCCTAGTATCTGACCTGCCACTGGTGAATCTACTTGAAGCGGACCTTCTGCAGCTCATGATGGCACAATATAGGAACTCCAGAAGGCATGGAAAATAGACCTGTTTGACCGGGCATCTGAAGAGATGGGATAGCGTACCGCTGTGTGCCCATATAGGCCTTTTCGCAGTTATAATGTCCCGATATGGAACCATGACCAAGATTCACCTACCCATTCTACAACAGCTCACCACAGGACTTATGGTCTTCAAGGTCCATGACGATGTTGGAATACTGTCCAGTACCTGCTGTGTCAGTTTGTCTCAAGGAAGAAAGGCCTGAGGATTCAGATCAGACCTTATAAACGTTGTGTCTAATATCCTTTTACATTCACCATGTCAAACACGCCTCTGGAGTCCTCATCAAGACCATGCTGGGAAACAACTGCCCCTTGGATACTATTCAGCACGTCTGGATCAGTTGCTCGGACAGCGCCCCAACTGCTTGAGGCTGTACACGCCGCACAGGATTTTACGGGATAAGACCGCAGACATCGACCTGGGACATGATGTACTTATTAAGGCCCCCCCATGACCTTGCTTCGCAGTCCTAACAGCAGAAAACCCACCCCTTACCGAAGCATATGACTCATCTGCTCCATTACGCTTACGTGCTCTTTAACTGCTGCCCTCACCCAGCCACTCTTCTTCCACTACAAAGGGGGGAGAGAGGACAGAAGTGGACTATGCACCCAGAGATGATGACTACTTGATTGTTTGAAAGGCCTTTCAAGACAGACTGCTGCCCCTTTCACAGGGTGACTGAAGAAATTCCCCAACGCGGATCTCAATCTTCTGGTCTGAATGGGATCAAGATATGCTACTGAAGATGGGACTTTTCATACAGGATTTGCAATAACCACAGAAGATGAAATCCTCATGGAGAAGCACTGCCCCACCACTTTACAGCCAAGTTGCTGAATTACAAGCTCTGGAGGATCGAAGCCTGGGTAAAATGGCCAAAGGGATAGACAGCCCAATATATGCGACTGATTCTAGGTATGGCTCCCTATGGCATAGCACATGGCTTTGGACTCTTCTGGAAAAATAGAGGATCATCACACGCAGCGGGAACCCAGTCAAGCATGCAGTACAGATCAAGTCTCCTAATGGCCGCACTCTGAACTGCCCACAAAGGTGCACATCTTAAAGGTTAAGGCCATGGCAAAGTGAAAAGAACAAACAGGAACCCGAGGAAACCAGACAGCAGACCATGCGCAAAAAGCAGCAGCTCTTGGTGTGAGTGTCATCCATAGTGGCGGTTCTGAGCCTTTATGGTAACACCAGAGCTCAGAAGAAGAAGGAATTCATTTTAAAACAACAGGAACTGATAACTCCAGCTCTGATTGGAAGCCCGGCTGGGCCATCAAGAATGATAAAAAAAGGGACAAATATCAGCAGAAACAACATTTGCACTGCAAAGGAGAAACATCGTGGAAGAGAAAGATGGAGCAAACTTCGAAAGAGGATTTGGAAAGTGCAAGGCCTTGTCTGTTTAACCTAGACGAAATGTATCCTGCCATTGCAGCCTGGGCCCATGGAGTATCATCGTGGAAAGAATAGGCATAGTATGGCAGAGTTGTACATTGCTCCAGAATCAGTTTTTCCATGATGAGCCTACAATCATGCAGTGTACTATATGTACACTGCAAACCCTTCCCCAATGCTCAAGTTCCCTAATGCAGCATTGGCGAAGCCTGAATATACCTTCCAAAGGATTCAAGTGGACCACATCCAGAGGCCAAAGAGCGGGAAGTATGAATATGTTTTTGGTTGCAGTAGACATGTTTTTCTGGATGGCCAGGAAGCCTAACCAGTGGACAACATGTAACCTCCAAAGTCATACGGCAAAAGAGGCTGATTACTGAAATAGCGTGTCGATTTGGTGTCCCTCAGGTGATCGAGTCGGACCAGGTCCAAGCCATTCTCTTACCTCGGTTTTCCGATAACTTAGTAACATGTTAGCGGAAGATTTGGGCCTCCACACGTCGTTACCATCCCCAAAAGCTCTGCGATGGTAGAGAGACATGAATGGGGACCTCAGATTAAGTTGTCAAAAATGACTGCTGAGTCACCCTTGCCCTGGCCAGGGACTTCTCCCAATTGTTCTATACCACGTTGTTAGACCACACCCCACAAGCAAAACATGGCCTAACCCCTTTTGAGATACTGTTGGAAGCCCTCCTTCTGTGTTGAGGTCAGGGAGCAGAGTTAGGGGAAAAATAGTGGAAGGACTGTACAATTTGTGATTGAATTGTCCTAAAGAGTTGATAATTTGCATGCTGCAGTCTCTGCTTGTGTTCCAGAATCCACAGGGGAAACGGTGCATGATTTCAAACCAGGAGGCCGAGGTGTACAGAAAGAGGCATATAAGGAGGAATTGCCTGGAGCCCGATTTGAGGCCATTCACTGTTATCCTTGATTACCCAACGGCAGTGAAATTGGAGGGAAAGCCCACGTGGATCCATGCTTATCTTTGTTAAAGGGGACCCAGTGACAATGATTGTTTATATTTTTATTAGTTTTACCCGTAGCTAATGCTATCGTGATTTTTTGGATGGACATTAACCAAAGTGTTGCAAACCTTTTCATTTGATGTGGTGTGATATATCCCCAATAATCCCTGCCCAGAAAATATGTATTTCCCCGCAGGTATGGCCTCGTATCCTCTTGTGACAGGGGTGTTTGATTGTGTGTAAACACGCCCGCGGAATGAAAGGTTGCTATCTTACTGGTCAGCATGTAGTATATACGATTTATTGGAGTGCCAAGGGGGGGTCCAGATTACAGTTTCAAAGCGCTAGATCAAAATTGCTGCAGGACTGGCGCTTCCCGTATTCCCCAAGTTCAAATTCAATAAGAATGTAGATGGATTAATTAGACATTTATTATAATCTGCAAAGGTTTGTTTTAAGTACAGTAGAGATGGGTTTTCAGGGAGTCTATGTTGAATAGGCCCCTAATACTAGGGATGACCCCCATTACAGACACCGATTAGCCATCGTCATGGTGCTGGCCTGTGAAAGGAGGGTTTGTGGCATGATAGGTAAGAATGCTTGCTACCTATATACCTCGAAACAAGGATAGTGAATGGAAAGATCACTATCGCCTGAGGATAAGATAAGGAGTTCTGTCAAGGAACTTAAGGAGAACTTCAGGAGTGGATACGCTTGGGGCCTCCTGGTGGACTGATTGGACTGGAGGATGGAAGCGCTGGTTACAGCAGGTGGCATGGTTAGACTGCTAATGATATTAGTGGTTGCTACTGTTTGTCTGTGCTGCTGCATTCCTTTACAAAATCGGTTGGCCAGGATAGCTGCGGGAGGAGTCCACATCAGGAACTTTTCCTTTATGCACGAAACAGGAGCCTCTGAGTGCAGTGATGAAAGAGGTATTGCTGACATCCCCTATTCCATGATCCCCCATAAGTAGGAACCAAGTGTCAATTCTCTGATTTGAAGGGACGTTCTGAGGGGCAAATACCTCACACTGTTATGTCAGAGTCACTGGAAAGTTGCGTGTTGAATTCTCCCCCCCCCTTCGTGGGGTTTCCTCACAATTATACTTAAGAAATCCCACACCCTTTTCCCAGTTAGTCGAGCAGTTTCCAAAGGTCCGATGCTATTCTTCGTTTTAAGGAAGGTACAATATGGACAGTGGAGAAAATCTTGGGTCTTTGGGGGGATTGTAAGTAAGAAAAGTTTGAATCAAAATTTTTTTATTTGGGAAAATTTTGAAAAACCCAACTTTTCCCCCTTTTAAAGGCCTTTTTAGTGGCGGAAAACCCCTTTTTTGGGGAAAAGATGCAGCAAATATTAAAAAAGCTAAGAGGGTTTAGGGTTGACCCCCTTTTTATCTTTTTCCCCCAAAATTTACCTCCCCGCTATTTTCTCCCTTTCCCCAAATTTCTTTCAAATGGAAAAACACTGAAATTTTGGCTAATTCAAAAACCCAAGCTTTTTTCCCCCCAAAACAACCCCTTTTGGGAAAAAAAAAACCCAAAAAACTGTAAATTAAAAGCTGCCTAAATAGAAAATACCCTTTCCTTTCCTTCCTTCTTCTACTGCGCTCGGATTTCTTAATTGAAATTTATTTCAAAATGTGGGGTAAATTTTTTTGCTTTTTCAAATTTTGCTTTGGAAAAATTTAAAATTTGACCCAAAAAAACCCCCCGGCTTAAATCCTTTTTTAATCGGCCGATACTTGGTCCCCCAATCCCCTGATTTTGGGAAAACCCGGGGAAAAGGTGGAAACCCCCCAAAAGGGTTTAAAAAACCCCCAAAAACTAAACCTTTCCCCAAAACCAAAGGGGGCCTTTTACCCTCCCTAACCCCAAAAGGGGCCCTTTTAAATACACTCCCTTAAACAAAAGGGGTTTCCTTTTTTACTCCCCCTCCCTAACCAAAGGGTGCCATTGTACCCCCCCGCCCCTAACCCCAAAAGGGTTTTTTAAAATTTGTACTCCAAAATCCCTTAAAACAAAGGGGGCCAATTTTACCCCCCCCTCCCCCAACACAAAAGGGGGCCATTTATTTCCCCCCCCTAAACAAAAATTGCCGGTTTTTTCCCTTGTACTTTCCCCTCCCTAAACAAAGGGGCCATTGTACTCCCTCCCCCTTAAAACAAAGGGGCCATTGTACACACCCCCCTAACAAAAAAAGGGGGCCCTTTTACACACTCCCCAAAACAAAGGGTGCTATAGGGACATCTCCCAATTTTTAAAGTGTGGAAATTTTACTATGCTCCCTAACTCAAAGTGTGCCATTGTACTACACTCCGTAACACCCAAGGGGGCCATTTAAAAAACACCCCAACCAAAAGGGGGATTAATCTAAAAACTCCCTAAACAAAAAAAGTCCCTTTTACTAAATTCCCTAACAAAAAAGGGGGCCATTGTTTCCCACCGAACCCCCCCTAACAAAAAAGGGGGCCTTTTTAATCCCCCTCCCCAAAAACAAAAAGGGGTTCCATTGTACTACACTCCCAACACCCCAAAAGGGCCTTGTACTACACTCCCCCAAAACAAAGGGGCCATTGTTTTTTTTTCCCCTTTCCCAAAAACAAAGGGGGCCATTATACTACACTCCCAAAAATAAAAGATGCCATTTTTTACTAACCCCTCCCCCAAAACAAAGGGTTCATTTTACTCCGCTTCCCCAAAAACAAAAGGGGGGGCCAAATTTTACTCCCCCCCCCCCCAAAACAAAGGGGGGCCTTTACTACCTCCCTAACACAAAGGGTGCCATTGTACTACACTCCCTAACACAAAGGGTGCCATTGTACTACACTCCCTAACACAAAGGGTCCATTTCTACCTCCCTAACAAAAACAATTGCATTTCTATGGGGCCGGGGAGGGGCGTCCCCCGCCCACGCCCGGGCCCCGCCCCTTCCCCCGCCCCTTTTCACAGCGGTTTGTGACTCATACGGCTCACAAATCCGTCGGGAATAAGCCGTGTGAACACGGCCAATGCTCCCTAACACAAAGGGAGCCATTGTACTAAGCTCCCTAACACAAAGGGTGCCATTATACTACACTGTCTAAGACAAAAGGTGCCATTTTTCTACACTTCTAACCCAAGGTTGCCATTGGTCTACACTTCCTAACCCAAGGGTGCTATAATTCTAGGTCGCCTATCATCAGTGACACATGGTTTTATATTCCCAATGTAGCAGAATGCCACTGTTCTAGATTTCCTAACCCAAGGGTGTCATTATTCTACACTCCCTAACCCAAGAGTGTCAATTTTCTACACTCACAAATCCAAGGGTGTCATTGCTCCAGAACCTTAAAATCTCAAGGTGCCATAGATCTAGGTTCCATATTAACAGTGACACATTGTTCTAGATCCCCCATGTAGCAGAATGCCATTGTTCTATACTCCCTAACCCATGGGTGTCATTGCTCTAGAATCTCAAAGTTTCAGGGTGTCATTGTTCTAGATCTTCTATACGCAGTGACACATTGTTTTAGATTCCCTCATACCAATAACATTGTTCTCAAAACTCAAGGGCTGGCCAAACAAATAGCTGCCAGCTAGACACTTATTCATCCAACAGCTATTAACCCCCCACCTCACCTTCTTAAAAAAAAAACAAAAAAAAAAAACACTACTTATACACACATACATGCTTGGCTTGGTTGAGCACACCTTGTTCTCAGTAGGTAGAGGGAAATAAGCCATCATCTGGCAAAGGCTTAACTCATTTGAGAATAAAAGGATCAGCCATTAGTAATAATCAAATTGTCTGATCCTTCTGTTTCTGGCCATCTGCCATTGGGGGAGAGTCAGGACACCTCCACACACCTTAGATTGTTGGCCGGTCTTAATGTAATTAAGCCAACATATATCCAATTTGCATGTAATTCTCAAGGTGTCATTGTTCTAGATTCTCTAATATCAGTTCAAAGATAAAGAACCATGCCTAATCAAGAGACTTGGGTAGTCTTAAAACGTACTGCGTAACATCATCTTTTCAGGTACCCATTACAATACCAACAACTTAGTACTCCCACATTTTATCTTTTCTACCTACAGGCTAGTACAAATGGTCTTCTTTTTTTAATTTATTTGTTCTAGATTCCTCAAGTTGTAGAATGTCCTTTTTTTCTAGATTCCCCAATAATATAGTAAGGGTAACCTAAAAACCCCAAGTATGAAAGGACTGTTAATCTACATATATAAATTATCACCAAGGCCCCCGTTCTAGATTCCCTAGTATTCGTTGGATTGCTCTAAAATCCCCAAGTATAAAAGGGCTATTAATCTAGATATATAAATTATCATCAAGCCACCGTTCTAGATTCCTTAGTATTAGTTGGATTGTTTTAGACGCCACCAGGATGTACAGGCTGTTAATCTAGATATATAAATTATCATCAAGCCACTGTTCTAGATTCCCTAGTATTAGTTGGTTTGCTCTAAAATCCCCAAGTATAAAAGGGCTATTAATCTAGATATATAAATTATCAGCAAGCCACCATTCTAGATTCCCTAGTATTAGTTGGATTGTTTCTAAAAACCCCCAAGTTTTAAAAGGGGCTTTTTAATCTGATTTTAAAAATTATCACAAGCCCCTTTCCCAAACATTCTCCAGTTTAAATTTGGGACTTTTTCTGGGACCCCCCAGGTGTACAGGCTTTTAAATTTAAAGATATATCAATTATCAGCAAGCCACTGTTCTAGATTCCCTAGTATTAGTTGGATTGTTATAGAAGCCCCCAGTATAAGAGGGCTGTTAATATAGATTCCCTAGTATTAGTTCGGTTGTTCTAGAATCCGCGAGTATAAAAACGGTTTGGTTAATCAAAATATTTAAATATCAGCAAGGCCCCGTTTCAAATTTCCCCTAGTATTAGTTGGGTGTTCTAGAATCCCAGAGTCTAAGAAGGCTGTTAATATAGATATATTAAATATTGGCAAGCCAATGCCCTAGATTCTTTTTTCAGTCAAAATTGATCTCGAACCCCCCAAAGGTTTATGTATTTGCCCCAACAAAGACCCCCCTTTGATTATCGACACACCTTTACTCATGAGTCCCTGTATCAGCCTGAGTTTGTGCTAGATCCCCCTTTATCAGTTTGCCATTGTTCTAGACTCCCTATTTTCAGCGGTACTTCGACTTAGGGTATGTTTACACGGCTTATTTTGCTGCGTATTTTGGCGCGCATTTCGCTGCATATTGCGCTTTATACGTGGTGAAATGCGCGCCGCAATTACGGTAATCCATAGCTCTCATAGAGAAGTATGGATTACGTCTCCCCCCCACCGCACGTACAATACAATAGTATTGTACGCGCGGGGAGAGAATTGACATGTCAATTGTTCGCGGCACTTGCGCACCGCTGACAATGCAAGTCAATGGGGCCAGTCGGGTGCCAGCCCCCCATGCTTTGGAATTATGCACTGGTTCCAAAACAGACGGCGTATCGCGGCGCGTACTATACGTGCCCCAATACGCCGTGTGCACATACCCTAAAACTCCCTTAATGTAGATCCTCATGTTTTATATTGTTTCTTATGAGATCCCAAAATATTGACCACTACTGATGCCGCCATATTCACCTATGTGGATACCAGTATTGTAAACTACAACTCACATTGTCACGTGTCGGGGATAATTTATTAGGATCTTCCTTACTGGCGTCCTCTCCCAGTGGTTCCTCTGTGTTCACATAAGAAAAACAAAAAACAGGAGAGAATACATTATACAGGCCTTAGTTATAATATAATCCTACAAGATTAGAAATCTCACAATGTACTGGTACTAACCAATTAATAGCCTTCCCAATACCGTACAAATTACCAACACCAGTATAAAAAAATAATACATTTTTATTTTGTATCCAAAGTTAAAATTACATTAAAGACAAAGCACATTTGGTCTACCACGGAGGCAGAACAGAAGCACCTAACACACGTGCACATTCACTATTTCACAATATACATGGTATGTGAATATGAAAGATATTCCCAATAATTGTATATATATTTTTCACCTTAAAAGTGATGCAATGAATCAGGCACTGAAAGAAGGAAGGTGACGTAATTATTTTAAAGTAACCTACAATATAGAGTAATATATACCAGTTTTGTAATGTAGTATAGCCTCCAAATATATGATAGCCAACATTGCACCAAACTGAGTGTAATACAATTAGTACAGGGAAGTAATAAAGGATGATCTTACCCATTGTGTCTGCTGAAACTACTGCCTCAAAGAGGAACAACCCTTCTGGGGAAGAAGCCCACGCGGAACGCGTGGTGTCGGTACTTTGTACTGTCTTGGGAAGGCTTAGTTTTAATATGTAAGAGGGTCAATAGTAATTATAGGAGCAATGGGTCCATATTTAAAAGGTAACCTGTCACATTGTACATGACATCTGATCTGCCCCCCCCATGTTAAAAGAGCAGGAAGGGGCTGAGGACATGCTATTCCCGATCTGTGCCCCATTTAAAGAGCATGGGGGAGCTGAGGAAAATGCATCTGAAAATGCCCCATGTTTTAAAAACAGGAGGCTGAGGACATACTAAACTGATTTTGGGCTTTCCAAGTTTAAAAGCAGGAGGAGCTGAGGACAAGCCCATCTGATTTTGCAGGCCCCATGTTATAGAGCCGGAAGAAACAAAGGGCGCTAACTGATTCCCGTTGGGGCCCCCGTTATAGAGCAGGAGGAGCTTAGACATGCTAAACTGAACTGCGGCCCCATGTTATAAAGCCGGGAGCGGGGGAACACTATCTGATTTTTGAGCCCAATGTTTTAGGGGGCAGGAGGAGCCGAGGACAAGCAAACTTTATTTTTGTGGGGCCCAATTTTTTATAGAGCAGGGGGAGCCGAGGGCATGCTTTTCTGATCTGTGGGGCCCCCCCATTTTAAAGAGCAGGTGGGAGCTGAGGGGGGAAAAGCTATCTATCCGTGGTCCCAAAGTTTTAGAGCCGGAGGGGGCTGAGGACATGGGGATCTTATCTGTGGCCCCATGTTATAGAGCAGGAGGAGCTAGGACATGCTATTTTGGATCTGCAGGCCCTTTTTTATAAAAGCAGGAAAAGCTGAGGAATGCAAACGATCTGCAGCCCCCCCGTTTTATAGAGCAAAGGAGGAGCCGAGGGAAAAATATCTTTAATCTGCACCCCATGTTATAAAAGCCAGGAGGACTTTAGGACAAACTAAACGAAAGTGGGCCCCAAAGTTAAAAGAGCAGGAAAGGGGCTGAACATGCTATCTGATCTCAGCCCCATGTTTTAAAAGAGCAGGAGGGAGCTGAGGACCATGCCACTGATTTTGCGGGGCCCGGGTTTTACGAGCAGGAGGACTGAGGAAAATGCTAATTTTGATCTTGGCCCCCTTTTAAAAGAGCGGGGGAGCTGAGGGTTCTTCTTGATCTGTGGGCCCCAGGGTTTTAAAAACAGGAGGGGCTGAAAACATGCTATCTGATCTTGGCCCCCTGTTTTAGAGCAAAGGGGGGAAACTGAGGGCATCTATCTGATCTGGGGGCCCCCTGTTATAGAGCAGAAAAAGGAGGGGAGGGAACATGCTATTTTGGAAACTGGGCCCATTTTTATAACAGGGGGACAGAGGACACGCTATCTGATTTTGGGCCCCATGTTTATAGGGGGCAGGAGGGCAGAGGACCCCTGCTATCTTTATCGGGGGGCCCCCCCAAATTAAAAGGGGCAGGGGGAGCTGAGGACATCTATCTGATCCCGCCCGGCCTCATGTTTTAATTTGAGCAGGAGGAGCTGAGGACATGCCATCTGATCTTTTCCGGTTCCCATGTTATAGAGGGAGGAGGACCAGAGGAAAAACCTATCGATCTTTTGGGCCCCCATGTTTTAGAGCAGGAGGGGCTGAGGACATTTTCTATCCGATCTGTGGGCCCCATTTTTTAAAAGAGAGGAGGAAACTTTAGGGGCAAGCCATCTATTTTGCAGCCCCCCATTATTAAAAAGGAGGAGGAGCTGAGGACATGCTATTCCCGATCTTACCCCATGTTTTTAAGCAGGAGGACTTTAGGACATGCTAACTGATCTAAAAGGCCCCCCAAAATTAAAAGAAACCCGGATGCCTGAGGGCCCGCTAACTGGAAAATGTCCCCCTGTTAAAAAGTGCAAAGATGCTGGGAATGCAAAAAGAGCTGGGGGCCCCCCATTTTCTAAACGCGGAGGAGTTGGGTTTTAAAAATGGGGATCTGATCTGTGGCCCCATTTTTAAAAGAGCAGGATGAAACTGAGGAACCCCCTATCGATCTTTTTGGCCCCATGTTATAGGAAACAGGAGGAAACTGGGGGACATGCTATCCCGATCCCGTGGCCCCCGTTAAGACACAAAGGGGCGGGACAACCCAACTGGGTCCCGTGGCCCCCCCTGTTATAGAGCCGGGGGGACTGAGGACAGGGTATCTGATCGGGAGGCCCCCATGTTATAGACAGGAGGACTGAGGATATGCCCATCTTATCTCAGGCCCCCCTGGTTTTTAAACAGAGGGGCTAAGGATAAAGCTTTCTGATCCCGTGGGCCCCCCTGTTTAAAGAGCATTGGAGGGGCGAGGAAGAAGCTACCTGATCTGCAGGGCCCCCTGTTTTTTAGGAGCAGGGGGGAGCTGAGGGCATGCTAACCCGAACTGTGGCCCCAAATTTTTAGAGCAGGAGGGGCTGAGGACTTGGGGTATCTGATCTGCGGGCCCCAAGTTTTTAGAAACAGGAGGGGCTGAGGACATGCTATCTTAAACGCGGCCCCCTGTATACAACAAGGAGCTTTGGAAATGCCCATCTGATTTTAAAGGGCCCATGTTATAGAGCAGGGGGAAAAGGGGGACATGCTATCTTTATCTGTCCCCATGTTAATAGAGCAGGAGACCGAGGGCAGCTATCTGACTGCAGGCCCCATGTTTTTAAAAAGCAGGGGGACTGAGGACATGCTACGGGTCTGCGGCCCCCTGGTTTTTAAGCGAGGGGCTGAGGACAAACTTCGATCTATGGGTTTCCCCGTTATAAGCAAGAAGGGGAAAACTGAGGAAAAACCTATCTGAACTGTGGCCCCATGTTAAAAGGGGCAGGGGGCTGAGGCCAACGCAAATTTTGAAACTTTGGCCCCATTAATTAAGAGGAGGCTGAGGGCATGGGAAAACTGATCTGTGGCCCAAGTTATAACAAAGGGGCGAGGAAAATGCTACGAACTGCAGGGGCCCCCGTTAATAGGAATTTTGGGGGAGCTGAGGAAAAAGGGGAAACTGATCTGTTGGGCCCCTAAAGTTTATATCAGAGGAAAAGGGGAGGACAAAAGCTATCTGATTTTGTGGCCCCCCTGTTAAAAGGGGCAGGGGAGCCCGAAAGGGCATGCAAACTGATCTGCAGGCCCCATGTTATTGAGCAGGGGGAGCTTTGGGGGACATCTACTATCTGCAGCACCCCCCTGTTAAAGAGCAGGGGGAGCGAGGGGCATGCTTTTCTGATCTGTTGGCCCCCTTTTTTTAGGGGCAAAGGAGGCTGAGGGGCATGGGTATCTGATCTGTTTGGGCCCCATTTTTTTTTTTTATTTTTAAAACATCCTAGTAAAGGGCAAACGCAAACTGAAACTGCAGGCCCCATGTTTTTAGAAACAAGGGAAGGGGGGAAGGATTTCCCCTGTATCTGTGGGCCCCAAAAGATTTTAGAGCAGGGAGGCTGACATTCAAAAATGATCTGTGGCCCCCATGGTTATAGAACCCGGAGGAAAAAGAGGATATGCTATCTGATCTGTGGCCCCATGTTATAGAGCAGGAGGTGCTGAGGACATGCTATCTGATCTGTGGCCCCATGTTATAGAGCAGGAGGAGCTGAGCAGATTGATATATTGTTCTGTGGGGAAATATTTATTTAATTATTTATTTATTTATATCCTTATTAATTATATGCCTATTCTGGGTTAGGAGTCCAGTAGGCGGGGTTATCAGTGATTGACCGTTATCTCTGTATGCACACTCATACATGGAATGGTGTCGGTCACTGATAAGTCCTTCCACTTTCGGATAGGGCCATAGTAGGCCAAGTGGGATGATACATAGGGTCATTTCAGTTTCCCTGTCCTTAATATTGTGGGATTCTGTGATATTGTTTTTCTGTATCAATTTAAATCTACTTTTAAATTATGTTTAGTTGGTTCACTTACTTCCTTTGGAAAAAAAATAGCGCATGAAGCTGACGGACCCCAAATTTTCAAAGCTATATGTATTTCAAAAGGGGTTGTATAAATTAAAAAAAAAACATAACTTTTAAAGGGGTATAACAATAAAAAAAAAAAGTATAGTGTTCCATTAAATGTGTCAGTGAGGTTTGGGTTCACAAACCCGGCCCGGGGTTTCTGTTAGAAAATTCCAGAGGTGAAAACGGAAGCCAATGGGATCCGATTCACAACGAAACACCCATAGTGCTCGAGGAACCCTATTAATACCCGACCCTACCAGGGTCCCTGCAAATACAAAAGATGAAGTCGCATTGGCACTCACCCTTCAGGAGGTTTAGCAATTTAAATCTTCTGGGGTAAGGGGTAGTAGAAAGTCTTCTGCTTGGATCTTCGGCGGCCCTTCGGTAACGTACATGCAACAATCCGATAACGGAAAATGATCCGGCAATTAAAATCTACATTTTTTTTATTTCAAAAATAGCACAAACACATAGAGAAATTTGTGTTACCGTCTGTGACGGTTTTCAGGTTCCGTCAGTGGGGTGGGTTTCTTCATTGACAATCGGGCCCCCTGGGTTCGGTTTTCCCTCTGGCAGAGGGTTTTAACGAACCCCGGATCAAATTTTGAACCAAAACCTAATGATTTTTTTAAAGGGGTTGCTCACTACCAAAGGGGGTCGCTGTTTTTTTGTTGTTGTTAAAAGATCTTGCAAAAACAAGTCACTTTGCAAAATGTGCCCTTAACAGTGTCCTATCTATTTTGTGAAATCACCTCTTGTATGGGGTCCCCAGCTCCTCGGTCCTATAGCTACAGATGTTCACTTCTCCCTGATAGGGGCCGGCTGGTCATATAAGTCAGACCTGTTCACTCTCTCCCGATAGGTGTCAGTATTTGGTTTTCTATATTTTGACCGGTTCACTGTCTCCTGATAGGGTGCCGCATGGTTTCTATAGCTGCAAACCCGTTTTATCTCTCCCGATAGGCTGCCAGCACTGGTCGCTATGGCTACAGACAGGGCCGGGACGAGACATTTTGGTGCCCTAGGCAAGTACAGCCAATGGTGCCCCCTCGCTCCCCAAAATATTGCACCCCTCCACATTAATTACTCTCACCCCTGCGCCAGGTCCTGTCCCTAATTTTCTGCACATTCCACATAGATCCCGTCCATCTCCTCAGCAGTCACTGCACAATGAAAATCAGCCCTGACAAATTTGCTTTTTCAAAATCGCTCACCTCCGTATGACAGTGCAATACTTTACAAATAAGTCACCAAATAATCCACCTACACATGGAGCAAATCTACAGGACGCATGATTGTTACTAAAAACACTCCTACAAAACCAAGACCCAAAATTATTACTACTTAAAGATCAAATAATCCTGCCAGACCCTGACCAAACGCGACCCCCTCATGTGACTATCAGCTGTACATAACCTCTGATTACATATACCACCGCCATACAGTGACCAGATAGTGGTAGATACTAGTTGTATGTAGACTCTGCAGAAATATAAGTGATTACACTGCAGTTACATTTAGTGACTCACAGGAGACGTCTTTTCTGATCAGCGTCGTTCACTTTCCCTTTTCTTCTCCATCCGGTTCTCACCTTCATGCTGATTGCTCCCGGCCAATACTCGTCCCTGAGGATTTGGACACAAATATCTTAGAATCCTCAGATTTCCAGTATCTCCTTAATTATAGGTATATAAGTCCCTTCAGTTAGACAGGTATATATGTCCCCTCAATTAGGCAGGTGTATATATAGGTCCCCTATATAGATATGCCCTCTCAGGCAGGCAGGTATATATATATATATATATATATATATATATATATCCTCAGTCAGGCAGGTATATAGATATTGTTCCCTTAGACAGGTAGATATATAGATATAAGGTCACTCTCAGGCAGGTATATAGATATAGGGTCACTCTCAGGCAGGTATATAGATAGAGGGTCACTTTCAGGCAGGTATATAGACATAGGGGCACTTCCAGGCAGGTATATAGACATAGGGTCACTCTCAGGCAGGTATATAGAGATAGGGGCTCAGGCAGGCATATAGGGGCTCAGGCAGGCATATAGGGGCACAGGCAGGCATATAGGGGCTCAGGCGGGCATATAGGGGCACAGGCAGGTATATAGGGGCACTAAGACAGGTAAAAATAACAACATTAATACTTACCTTACCTGCTTCCCGGCCGCGCACTCTTCTGTCCTCTTCTTTAACAGCCGCGCGCTCCTCCAGCAGCTCCTCGGGCGCACGGCCTATGACGGGCTGTGTGTCTGAGGAGAGGCAGCGACGCGATGACATCACTTCATTGCGACGCTGTCCAGCTGAGCCGCACAGGGCCACGGCGGGTCCTCAGCGCTGTGAGGACCCGGCGGCCCCGCTGTGTCGGACCCGGAGCCGGTCCGACACTGTCTGTGGAGCAGGGAGCGCTTGCTCTCTGCTCCGCAGAAGCACACCGCTGTATGTGCGTCCAGCGGACGCAATTACAGCTAAAGAGGCCGACGGCGCTCCAGGCCCATGGCAGCGGCCTGGAGCCCGGGAGGTTCGGGGCCCCTGTCTGCGCCCCTTAGAGAGGGGCAGAGGTAGGGGCACTAGGCGATCGCCTACCTCTGCCTACCCGTCGTCCCGGCCCTGGCTACAGACCTGTTTGATCTATCCTGATAGGCTGCCAGTGCTGATCGCTATAGCTACAGACCTGTTCAATCTCTCCTGATAGGCTGCCAGCACTGGTTGCTATAACTACAGACCTGGCTTATACTGCAGCCTAGTGGAAGCCAGTTAACACGCTTGTGATTTCAAAGTGAAACCAAGAAAACAGGACTGAGGTAAGATAATTCAATGTAGTGAGACAACCCCTTTAATGGAATATTATACTATTTTTATTGATTGTACTATTACAAATTATGTTTTATTGAATTTACTACAACTTTTTCGATATATTAGGCTTTGAAATCTGCTGCAGTGTTCAGTAGGTATAGACTATTTGCTTTAAATTAATATTGCATCCAAAATTGATGTCCTAGGCATCATTACTCACTATGATCGGTCGGTGACGGCTGCTCATCTTGAAAAATTTGCACATTGATCTTTAAAAGAGAAACAGGAACAGCGGATTATACACAGCTTTGTAGTTACATTTTATCATGTAAGTAGTTATAGAGGCAGTCCACCTTAGGATCTGTACACGCGGTGTATTTGCCGGGCACATCTCGATGAAGTAGTTGCACTGAAATGCACCCAAAATACTTCTCGCAAATACGGTAAAGGAACGTACAAGTAAAATCAACAACGGTGATTTTATAATCGTATTTTGTGGAGCGTAATGTACGCCCATAAAAAGAAGTAATCTGTAATTACTTTCAGATGAATCATGCGCTACAAATTACATGCAAAATCTGCCTCGCCACATTGTGCTACAAAACAATATTTGGTCTGCACATCCAATAACTTAAAAAAAATACAATAAATGAGCATAGGAGCACACTGATGTGGCAGCAATATACATACACACTCCAAGATCAGTAGCACACTATTAACTAAAAAAAACTATCAAAAGGCACATAGGAAGTTTTGAAAAAGCATTTCTGCTATTTAGGATACATGAACATTTTTTTGAGGTTCTTCACATTTTTTATCAAAATTGTTTTCTAGCTTATGTAGTATTTCTAGTGTATGGAGGAGTGGCTGCCTCCTGGTTGGTTTTTCGCACTCCACCCACCTTCACAGGTTTTTTAATCAATGCAGTGTACTTAGTAGCTGGAGCCTTCACTCCCTGAAGTATGGAGGTCTGAACAGACCCTAAAGAGAGGACACGTTAGTGTAGGAACCCACCTGCATTTGACGTCCCCTTGCAGATTGGGAGGTGGCTTAAGCAGTTTTGATCAAAAATGTGAACTAAGAACCTCAAAAAATATTTCATGTATCCTAAATAGCAGAAATGCTTTTTCAAAAATCCCCATTGTGCGGCATTTATGCTATGGAATTATAGGCTTGCAAGCTCGTAACTTCAGAGCGCAAATGCGCAGAGTTTACGGCACAAAAAATTGCACGTCGCTAAATGCTGTGTGAACATAACCTTAAAAAAAACAAACAAATAAAAAAACAACTTACATTTACCCAGTTAGAGCATATGAATGTCACAGAGGGAGGTCTTCTACTCACGGTGCTTTCACAAAGTGCATTTTTTGGTGTTTTTATGGTGCTATCTTTGGTGCGTTTTTTTTTTTTTTTTTTTCCAAAAATGCACTGTGCATTTCTGCCAAAAAAGAAAAAAAAATGCACCAAAAGCCACATTGTGCGATAGCACCCTAAGGTTATATTCACACGGTGTAATTGGCCTGCAGTTACGGTAAAATCATAGCACTCATTGAGTGCTATGATTTCAAAGCGTATTCCCTGACACGTCTTGTGCGCCAGGAGAAAGAAGCGACATGAGTAAGTGATGAGTAAATTAGGTCAGCGCAGAGTGCTTTAGAAGTACGCGTTGGCTAGTGCGTACTTCTAAAGCAGCAGGCTTATAGCGGTGCACACAGTCCGCACCGCTAGATGCCTGCAGTAAGACTATGTTCACACGGCGTAATTGTGGGGCGTAGTGTTTGGGAGTCGCGCTGATTGGCACGGGTTGGGGGAGGGGGCAGCGGCAGCCCACCGACCCCATAGACTGTCATTACGCTTACATGCCGCGAATAATTGACATGTCACTTATCTCCCCGGGCGTACAATACGAGATATAATAATATATATATATATATATATATATATATTTGTAGTGACAGACCCCCCCATATATATATATATATATTTGTAGTGACAGACCCCCCCATATATATTATATATATATATATATTTGTAGTGACAACCCACCCCATATAATATTATGTATATATAGATATATATATATATATTTATATATAATATATTATATATATATATTTATATATATATATATATATATATATATATATATATATATATATATATAATTGTAGTGACAGACCCCCATGACTCCGCTATGGTATAAGTCAGCAGGATACATTTTTCATTTTCACAGTTTCAACAGGTGCTGGCAACAAGTTTCAAAATGCAAATGGGGACTATTATTTTAATCTAATTACAGCATTTGGGATCCCCGGCAATCAGCCGATCATTGGACGGGGTTCATTACTAAAAGGGGTTTTCGCACAATACTCTCGGATAGTTGGAAGGAACATATTGGCTCTAGAAGAGGACCTTATAGGTTCGAAATGGGACGCTGCCCAAATAGGAACGTGCAGGCATGGAGGGTAGATCCTCTGATAGGACTGGGACAAGGTATTCTGGTGCCATAATAATAATAATATTTGCCATAGGCAAATAAGGCATATAGAGCCCCTCCTTAATGGGAAATTCAGCCCACTCAATGCCACTTTGAGCGCCCTTTATGCCTGGGATGAAGTGGCCGCTTAGACGGTTGCCTACCCGTCGTCCCACCCCTGTCCTCTGATAAGCCACCACTAGCTTACTTACTATTCTTAGGGTATGTTCACATGGCTGATTTGCAGCACTGAATCAATGTGGAACCCACGCCTAAAATCCACACCAGATAAGCATGGATTTTGGATGTGGATTTGACACTGATTTCAAAGGCAGATTTTAGGCCTCCATTTACCATGTGAGGAATCAGTGCTGAATCCGCATCAAGAATTCACATGTCGGTGCTGAGGAAAATCCGTGTATTGTGTACAGAGAAGCGGATTATCCATTAGAAATGAGAGGCTGATTGCAGTCAGATTTGGACGCCGATTCCGAGGCGGATTCCGCGCTGAATCTGAGTCGGTGCCAGTCTAGCCGTGTTCACAGGATGCTATGGCTGACAGTCCACAGTGTTGGAGCAGCTGTTGACGCTGAGGAAGACCATCAAGGGGGGAGATATCGTCCTGGTGCCAGAGGGGGTCTTTAAAGTCATGTCATATCGTTGCTCACCCTTCATTTCACATGATCTCATGGGTTTACTTACTTCCTGGGAGCTGCGCGAGGAAAGTTCATCAGCATCGGACGACTGGAGGGGACACAGAGAGACATGTTATTTCATGTTTGCAGCTGTAAATCACCTATCGTCTCTAGTCAGGAATGCATCGTTACTTCTAGCATAAGAATACAGGATCACCCAGGTGTCTCCAACCACGGCACAACGCCTGCAGGAATATGGCCGTGCAGACACATGGTTTGGACATGGCTCTGAGAGTTATGAATTACCATAATTGCGGGGCGCATTTCAGCATACTGCAGCGCAATTACGCCGTGTGAACATACCCTTGTATATTAGTGTTACATGTGTTAGTACATAGCACCCTTGTATATATTTGTGTTACATGTGTTGGTACATAGCACCCTTGTATATAAGAGTTACATGTGTTAGTACATAGCACCCTTGTATATAAGTGTTACATGTGTTAGTACATAGCACCCTTGTATACTGTACATGTTACATGTGTTAATACACAGCACCCTTGTATATAAGTGTTACATGTGTTAGTACATAGCACCCTTGTATACTGTACATGTTACATATGTTAGTACATAGCACCCTTGTATACTGTACATGTTACATGTGTTAGTACATAGCACCCTTGTATATAAGTGTTACATGTGTTAGTACATAGCACCCTTGTATATAAGTGTTACATGTGTTAGTACATAGCACCCTTGTATATATTTGAGTTACATGTGTTAGTACATAGCGCCCTTGTATATAAGTGTTACATGTGTTAGTACATAGCGCCCTTGTATATAAGTGTTACATGTGTTAGTACATAGCGCCCTTGTATATAAGTGTTACATGTGTTAGTACATAGCGCCCCTTGGGATATATTTGAGTTACTTTTATTTGTACATAGGCCCTTGGGATTTAATTGTTTCATGGTTAGTACATAGCGCCCCTTTTATATAAGTGGTTAAATTTTGTTTGTACATAGCGCCCTTGCCCTATAAGTGTTAATTTTTAGTAAATAGCGCCCTTGTATATTAAGGGGTTACTTTTGTTAGTACATAGCCCCTTGTATATTTAAATGTTAAATTGTTGTACATTGCGCCCTTGCAAAAAGTGTTACGTGTTTACATAGCGCCCTTGTATTTTAATGTTACATTTTTTAGTTTCATAAGACCCTTGCATATAAATTTTTAAAAATGTTAGTACATAGCAACCCCTTTTATACTGTACAAAGTTACAGGTTAATACACAGCACCCTAGTATTTTAAGTGTTTTCATGTGTTAGTACATAGAACCCCTTTTTTATAGCCCCTTTTATACTGTACATGTTTTTCATATGTTAAATACATGCACCCCTTTTAAACTGTACAATTTTCTGGTTTTGTACAAAAGAACCCTTGTATATGTGTTTTTCATTTTGTACAAGCCCCCCCTTTGTAAAATTCACCCCGTAAAACTGTACATGTTTCTATGTTAGTACATTGCACCCCTTTTAAAAACTGTAATGTTTCATGTTTTAGTACAAAGAAACCCCTTTTTATAAGTGGGTTTAAAGTGTTTTTTGTACATAGCACCTTGTTTTTTAAAATTTTTGGGGGCCCTGTATTTTGTACAAAAACGCCCTTGTATAAAGTGTTACATGTGTTAGACATAGGGGCCCTTTTCATAAAAAATGTTACATGTGGGTTTTGTACATAGCGCCCTTGTAAAATTTAAGGGGTTAAAATTTTTAGGGACATTTGGACCCTTGATAAAGTGTTACAAATTTTTGTAAAATAAGACCCAATTTCATATAAATGTTACATATGGGGTTGTACTTTGGGACCCTTTTAAAAAAAAGTAGCAAAGTTTCATGGTTAGGGAAATAGCACCCTTGTAATAGCCCCCCTTTTTATACTGTTTCATGGTTTTTCATATGTTTTAAATCATTGCACCATTTTTATACTGTCAAAGGTTTACATTGGGTTTGTCAAATTTCACCCTTGTTATGTGTTAAATGTGTTTGTACATTCACCCTTGGGATATTTTGAGTTACATTTTTTGTATCATAGCGCCCCTTTATATAAGTGTTCATTTTTTGTAGGGCATAGCACCCTTTTTAAATAAGTGTTAATTGTTAGTACAAAAGCACCCTTGTATTTTAAGTTTTTACATTTTGTTAGTTAAAAATAGCACCCTTGAAAATAAGGGGTTACATGTGTTAGTACATTGCACCCTTTTATTATTTTTAGTTTTTTAAAGTTTTTACATAGGCCCCTTTTTATATAAGTGTTTCATGTGTTTTGTACATAGCCCCCCTTGTTTATAAAATGTTACATTTGTTATACATAGCGCCCCTTTTATATAAGTAAATTTAAAGTGTTAGAAAATGCGCCCTTGTATTAAAGGGTTTTTTTTTTAAAGTGTTTTGGGACATAAACACCCTTTTTTTTATAAGTGGTTTCATTTTGTTAGTACTTAAACACCCTTTTATAATATTTGAGTTTTATGTTAGTAACATAGTATCCTTGTTTTATTAGTGTTCAAGTGTTGGTACTTACCCTTGTATATTAGTAAATTTCCCTTTGGTTAGTACATAGCAAACTTGTATATATTTGAGTTATATGTTAGTACATAGTATCCCCTTTTATATTATTTTTACATGGTTTAGTACAAAAGCCCCTTTTTTTAATTTGTATTACATGTGTTTTTTACATAAACGCCCTTTTTATGTAAAATGTTACATGTGTTAGTACATAGCGACCCCCTTTTTATATATTTGATTTTATATTAGTACATAGTAAACCCTTTTATATTAGTGTTTCATGGTTTTGTACATAGCCCCTTTTTTATATTTTTTTATTACATGTGTTAGTGCATTTGCCCCCCCTTGTAAAATATTTGGTTATATGTTAGTACCAAAAGTATTCCCTTTTAAATTAGTGTTACAGTGTTTGTACATAGCCCCCCCTTGTTTTTTATTTTTTATTACGTGGTTTGTAAAATTCAACCCTTTTATAAAAGAAATTACATGTGTTAGTACAACAGCCCCAAAACCCCTTTTTTATAAAATGTTTTCATTGTTTTGTAAAATAGTACCCCTTTTTATTTATTTGAGTTACATGGCCCAGTACCCTTGCAACCCTTGTAAATTAGTAAAATTTCAAAGTGTTAGTACATAGCACCCTTTTAACGACTTTTTCTTTCTATCATAGCCCCTTGTAATTTATTTCTTTTGTTTGTACACAGCACCTTTTATATAAGTGTTACATGGTTTGTACATACCCCTTTTTAACTGTACTGTTTACTATGTTAGTAATAGCACCCCGTATACTGTCCATTTAATGTTAGTCATACACCCTTGATCTTACATTTACATGTTTTACACGGCCCTTGTTTAATGTTACATTGTTATACAAGCACCCTTTTTATTAAATGTTACATTGTTTAAATACATAGACCCTTGTATATATTTTGGTTTCATGTTTGGTACATACACCCTTGAATTTGATTTAAAAATTTGTACATAGTATCCTTGTATATTAGTGTTACATTGGTTTAGTAAAAATAGCACCCTTTTAAATTTTGTTACTGTGTTGGAAAATTTCACCCTTTTATATAGAGTTTACTTTTATACATAGCACCCTTGTATAAAAGGTTTTCATTTTTAGCACTAGCACCCCATTTTACTGTTCATGTTACAAGTTAGTACACAGGGGGCCCACTACATGTAAAAACTACACATGGCAATTAATTACACAGATATGACTTCACATTAACTGCAAAAAAAAAAAAACAAAAAAAAAAACCCCCATCATCCAAATAAAAACTATCATCTTCCCAGGCATACTATCTGTATAGATCTGCTTCTGCGTAAAAGCAGTTTATTAGTCTTTTCATGGGAAAAGCTCCCTGCCACACCCCATTACCACCCAACCCGGCACGTCACCCCCCAAGGCTCCCCCCAAGTGAACGTCAAAAACACCGGCTCACCACCAAAAGCGGCACTTTCACACACAGGGTTCTCCCAGAGGGGCACGTCAAACACAAGGCTCACCACCAGAGCTGCATGTCACACACACGGCTCACCCCAAAGGGGCCGGGAAACGTTCACACACAGGTTTTTACCACCAGAGCTGCACGTCACACACACGGCTCACCACCAGGGCGGGCACTTTCACACACACGCTCACCACCAGGGGGCTCCCAAAAACCCAAAAACGGCTCCCCACCAGGGCTCCCACGTCAAACACACGGCTTCATGTCACACACCCCACTCACTACCAGAGTTACATGTTAAAACCCCTTTTTGTCTCCACCAAAGCGCTTTGTCACATTACCCCCCAAAACCACCAGGACTGCATGCAACATACCCCGCTCACCCCACCAAAAGCTTAAACGTCACACACCCCCCGGTTTCCCCACCAGGGGCTGCATGTACACCAGGGCTCCCCAAAAAAAAGAGTTTGCACGTCCACACACGAGGCCTCACCAAAAGCTGCCTTTTCAAAAAAAGGTCCCCACCAAAGCTGACGGTCACACACACGGGTTTCCAACCAGAGCGCACCGTCACACACAAGGCTCACCCCCCAAAAGCTGAAACTTAAACCCCATGCCACCCCCCCCAGGGCGAAAGAAAATAAACCCCCCCTCACTCCCAGAGTTAAAAGCTAAAAACACCCCCCCAAACCAGTTAACATTTTAAAACCCCCCCACTCCCCTACCAGAGTTTGCATGTAAACCCCCCCTCCCTCCCACCAGGCTCCCAAGAAAAATTCACCCCGCTCCCCCCCAGCCTTAAAATGTCACACACCCCACTCACTACCAGAGTTACATGTTACACACCGTGCTCTCCACCAAAGCTGCATGTCACATACCCTGCAAACCACCAGGACTGCATGCAACATACCCCGCTCACCCCCGGGAGCTGTTTGTCCCCCACACCCTGCCCCACCCCCAGAGCTGAGGGGCCCAACACCCCGGTCCCACCAGAGTGGGGAGTCACACATCCCGCTCACCCACCCCCCCAAATGCATTTTTAACTTTCCCCCCAACTTTGGGGACCCCCCTGGGCCCTCAGGTGTTACCCTAGGTCAGGGCCCTGAAGGGAGGAGAAGGGAACACGGGGGTTCCTAAAGCGTGACCCCCCGGGCTGAAACCCCCAAAAAAAAACACAAATGCCAATCCAGAAAAAAAATAACCTGTAAAACCCTACAAATTGGAAAAATTCTTTAATTCTTGAAAAAAAAAAAATAAAAAATTTGGGAAAGTAAGAAAAAAACAAAAAAGCGAAAAAAAGGGTAAGCCCAAACCTTCTAATGCCCAGGCCCGGAAATGCAAAATTCTTTGGGTCTTTTAGGTGACAAAAGTCACGGGCATAGAAAGGCCTGCTTCATGTGTATTATGAGGTTCTGCAGCAGCCGCGGCGTTTTTTACCTTTTCATATACAGTGGGGGGAAAAAAGTCTTCCTCCCCTCGTGAACTTTTCCTCATTTTTTAAATTTTAAAGGGGGGGGGAGGGGGGGGGGGGGGGGGGGGGGGCCAAAAGGGGGGGGGATTGGTTTTTAGGGCCTCATTGGACCCAGAGCCCCTTCCCTTCCAAACTTTGCTCCCTCTCCCCCCGTGCTTTAGGTGCGGGGGGCGGGCCCTTTCTTATGGCTTTCATAAAGGGCTTCTTCCCCCTCTTTCACAAAGGCCAGATTTTTGGAGGACACGACTAATAGTTTTCCTGTGGACAGATTCTCCCCTCTGTGCTGTGGATCTCTTTAGCTCCTCCAAAATTTGTCCCCCTGGCCCCCTTTTGGGTTTGTTCTTAAAGGGCCTTTCACAGGGTTTTTTTGGGGCACGGATTGCAGCCCAAAATTGCGCGCCTACTGCGCTGCAATAGGGGCTGGAATCTCGTCCCAGCCTTTACGGAAAATTCCTTATTTCTTTTAGAAACTGTGGTTTCCCGTTTTCCTCCCCCCCCGTTTCGGGCAAAATCGGCCGGGGGGGGGGAAAAGTGACATTTTTCCTTATCCCGGCGGAATACGCGCCGGGAAAAATTAAAAGGGTCTATGGGGCCGGGGGGCAGCGCCCCCCGCCCCTTTTTAAAAGGGCCGTATTGCAGGGGGAATCCGTCCCCCAATTACGGCGGGAAAAAACCCAAAGGGGAAAGGGGGGCCCAATAATTTTGCCTTCCTTGTCTGGGTGGTCAGTTTAGGGGGAAAGGGCCTGTCTTGAAAAGGTTAGCAGTTGAGCCATACCCTTCCATTTACAGTTTGGATTGAACAGTGCTCCGTGAGATGTTCAGAGCTTTGGGCTATTTTTTTTTTTGCCTACCCCGCAATACCCTTTCCACAACCCTTTAAACCCCCGGGGTTGTTTTTGGGGGTTTCCCTTGGGGTTTTTATTTACTGTTTTGTCAGGGAATGTTACTAACGAACCTAAAACCTTCACAAAACAGTTGTTTGTTATACTGAGAATAAAAATTTCCCTACAGATGTACTCTATTTACTAATTAGGTGACTTCTAAGGGTGCTTTCAGACGGTGCATTTTTTTATGCTTTTTTTTGTGCAAAAATGTATACCATTAATTGCTTTTACTTTCTGCCAAAAAAAAAAAGCTTATCAAAAAAGGGGTCAAAAAAGCACTGTGATGGGGCAACCCCTTTAAAGGGGGCTTTCACAAAAGCGCAGTTTTTGGGGGAAATCCCAATTTTAAAATGCCTTTTTTTACCCGAAAAACTTCTTTAAATTATAAAAATTTTTTTGGAAAAATGAGTAAAATTTTAAATTTAAAGTGTTTGTAAGGGTAAAGTTTTAAATGGGTTTTTGGATCCAAAATTTGGGGTCTGTTTTTGGGTCCGAAAAAACGCATCCAAAAACCCCAGCAAACAACGGATCCAAAAAAGCATCCAAACCTTTCAATGCGTGGGTTTGGGTGCAATTTTGGGGTGCAGCGGATCGCACCATTGTTTTAAAAAGGGCGTCCTTTCTGGGTCTTTTCCCGGATCAAAAATTGACCCTTTACCATTTTAGGAAAGGGTCCGAAAGACGTAAGTAAACACGGATTTGGTGATCCCCCGTCAAAAGCGATCAGTGTTTTACATTGCAAGCAATAAAAACAGCACATTGTTAGTGCGTTTTTTGGGTTTAATTTAGAAAGGATTCAAACCCCGATTTAATAATGTATGTTTTAAAACGGACTGAACAGCCGTTTTGGGGAAAATACCCTGATCCACAAGACTCCAAACAGTAATTGATTACTTACTTGAAACACCTTTCTTTAGACAACTGAAAAAAAGCTCCCGCTGGTAATTTAAAAACCGTTTAATGGGGCGAAATTAAAAAATGGCACCCAAAACTGTGGGTTTTGCGAAAGAACCTAAAGGCAATTGGGCATTGCTTTTTTTTTAAAAGAAAACCCTCCCGTTGTCTTTTACTGAACGGATTTTTTGGATTTGTAAAACCCCCGTGTTCCGGGAAAAAACTCAGAAATGCAAAGATTTTTTTTGCCCCTATTTTCAGACGGGAAAAGGTTTTGGGTAGTCAATTTTTAAAGGGGGTGGGGGGAGTCGGCAAACCCAAAGGGGCAGAATCTCCCCCCAAAAACCCACTGAAAAGATTTTTAAAATACCCGTTTTGGATTCCCAAACAAGGGAAACCCAAACCGGGGATTTTACACTTACCCAAAAATGTTTTTTTTAAATTTGCAAAAATTTGGGAAAAACCCACAAAACATTTTCTTTCCAACCCTTTAAAAAATTCCCTTTCCACTTTTTGGGTTTCTTCATCACATAAAAAATCAATTTAAAAAACTGGCCCGTCCCCCCAAAATTTTCACCGTTCCGACTTTACTCGTCCCTTGTTACAAAACAAAAAAATTATGGGGGGATGCTGGCCTTGAAGCATGCCACGTAGCAAAATGAGGTGAAAATGAGGTGAAAACTTCTTATTTAAGGGCAAAGAAGCAAAACAAATGTAAAAACCCTTTCCCCGGGACTATCCAAAAAAAAACAAAAAAAAAACCCTTTTTGCTGCAGTTGATTAATAAATCTACCCGTTCCGACTTTTAAAGGGAAATTCAATTTTAAAAACAAACCCTACCAATCCCTATCCCCCTTTGTAAAAACCCGGGGGTTTCCCTGTAATAGCAATAAAATACAGGCAGTCCCCGGGTTTTCGGGAACGGGGGTAGGGGCGTGGGTTTTTTCAAATTTGATTTTGTATGTAAGTCGGAGCAGGTATATTTATAAAAAAATTTTAAATCCGCAAAAAAAGGGGTTTTTTAGTTTTGGATCGTGCAGGGAAGGGGTTTTTTCATTTGTTTTTCCGGTCTGTGCCCCTGATAAGAAGTTTCTTCAAATTTTTTTACCGCATTGTTTCTGTGGCATGCTGGAACTTGTCGTTCCACAGCCACTATCTGCTGTGGAACATAGATTTGTTTTGCTGTCTGTGCATAAATTTCTTCTCATTTTCACCTCATGTGCTGCTGTGGCATGCTGGCACTTGTCATTCCACAGCTACTATCTACTGTGAAACATGGAACTACAAGTGCCAGCATGCCCCATAAGTCTCCATTTGTGACTAGGAGGACAGACATTGGGCGTTCTCCGTTCCGTCTAACAAGTCGCCATTTGTGACTAGGAGGACAGACGTTAGACAGAACGGTGAAAGTCGGGGACTGTCTGTGCATTGAAGTTTGTGGCTGCAAGGTTTCCAAATGAGGAACAGTTCAAGAGGTAGGAAGACTTTTGCAACCCACTGTATATCTTTTTTTTTATCTTACAGAAATAGGAAGCTCCGCATTTCAGTCAGTGGTTGGCACAGGTGACGAAATGTCCTGTAATAGTTATCTGTAGCAGACTGCTTCTGCAGGAAGAGAGAAGTAGTATCTATATAGAGCTGCTTATCTCTGTATAAATCGCCAAATTCTGACACCACCATGTACAAATGTTATTTACAGACAAAATCAGTAGAAAAATTCCCACTGGCACAAAAAAATACCAAAAAGCCAGTAGGGTGAGGAAAGAAAAAAAAGCTACAAAACAAAAAAACAAAACAAAAAAAACCTGCTGAATCTGTAAATTTGCAGTTCTGTAAACTACTTAAAAGGGTTTTGCCACGATGGAATGTTGCCGTGGGATCCTCCGAAATGGGTAATCCCTTTTCTAAATATATGTGATTACAAACAGTGAAGCCTGTGAGAGCTACCTCATTGCTCAGTCCCCCTTACTTTCCTGAACGTTTACATTAGACACGACCAGGAGCTGATCTGGCCACGCTTGCGTGTTTGCACTTCTTATCTGATGACAGGGAACATTAAGGAGCTTGCAAGGGGCTGGGGAGAAAGTGTCTGCTGTATAGGGAATCCACCGTTGTAATGTTATTATTTGAGTAAACTTTAGAGACGCTCCCTTCTTCCTCTCTCTCTGCTCATCCCCTCCCTCTCACCCCTGCAGCCGTTCATGACTCAGCATGATTTGTTTATATTCTCTGCTGAGCAGATAACAGGTAAGGAACTCACTTCGTGGCAAAACCCCTTTAAATCACGGGTTTTTAAAATCCGTGCATATATTTTTTCTTGGATTTAGTGTAACCCGGAGGTGTCACGGTTGCGTCTCAATCTTCTATATAGAACGGCTTATTGTAAAATAAAATTAGCAATGCTGTTACCTCTTTGGCTATAGCAGCACCAATACACGGGTAAAAGGACTGAAATAACGGACCCAAATACTGACTAATACTACTGAGGGTTTATGTGTTCTGTACCAGCGCTGGCGAGTCCATCCTTTTCAGCTTGGTCTCCAGAGCTAGCAGTTTTCCCTCGCTCCTAAACAGCTGGATCTGAAGGTCGTCGCACTTTTCCCCCAGTTCCCGGATCTGCTTTCTGTACAAGTCTTTCTCTGTAAGGCACTTGGCGTACTGCGCGTAGAACTGCTCTCTCGTCGCGTTGGCCTAGGACGAGGCAAAGGAACAATTACGCACTCCGAAATGATCAAGTCCAGGGAGTGATTCCTGCAGGGACGTCTTCTGAGGTCACACAGGTTGTACAAGGATTAGGAAAACGCGGCGGCTGTTTTCCAGAACGCTGGGGCGCATTTTTTTTTTTTAAATCGGATAATTTTTATTAATCAATTTATGCAGATACAGAATAGAACGTCTCTTACCATTATTTGTTACATCAGAATACATACATATACAATCATTTTGCTTTTTAGATAAAAAACACTAAGAGTATATGAATATGTCCGTACCATATATCTTGATACGTGCTTTCAGCACAACCATAAACAAACCCCAACCTTCCCACCCATACCCACCAAGCCAAGAGCAGTACCCATGATTTTTTTAGCAACTTTTAATCAAGGACAGAAGTCACTTTGCCAACAGTGTCTACTCCTTTTGTTCAACTAACAGTAACAGGAATGGACAATGCTCCCGTTCCTTGCGCCAATCCTGAATTATGTAGCAATAAGGAACGAGAAGGCAAACCTGGGGAATTGAGCCAAGGGCTCCAAATACCTTCATATTTTCTCAGAGCATTTCTTTTTAAGTATACGCCCCTCTCCAATCTGATGACATTATTTAATTTGTTTATGTATTCGGTTATGGTTGGTGGAGAAGACTGAATCCATCTAAAGGCAATTAACTTTCTGGCCATATATAACATTCGGGAAATGCTAATTCTTTGTTCCACATCAAATACTATATCTTCTATATAGCCAAGTACACAGTGCAGTGGGTCTAGAGGGATATCAATTTTATGAACTTTGCTAATTAACTGGATAACCTCTTTCCAGAAGTTGCCCAATTCCCTGCACTCCCATATCATGTGCAAAAGCTGCGCCTCTTCCATTTCACATCGTGGGCAACTGGAGTCTGAACTAATATCCGGAAAGGAGTTTTATAAGCTCTGTGCAGCAACATAAGCTGTGAATATCTTTTTGCCTCACTTAATGACACGCTGGGGCGCATTTATTAAGGCAATTGCATTAGTATTTTGGCAATTTGTGCCAAAATAATGGCGTCTAAACTTAACACCAGGGGCATAGCTATAGGGGGTGCAGAGGTAGCAGTCGCTGCCGGGCCTTGGAGACTGAGGGGGGCCCAAAAGCCCTTCAGCCACATAAGGAGACATCAGCATTGTAAATAGCACATGGTAACCGAGGGTCCCCATTTAAATTTTTGCATCGGGGCCCAAGAGCTTGAAGTTACGCCTCTGCTTAACACCACATTCACCTCGTCCAATAAAAGGGGCACGGCTTAACGTGTCACATTGTGTGCCAAAATTTTGACACCATTAGTAGCATAATGTAAGCCACCTAAGAGAAGGTGTAAAGATAGGGCGATATGTATGAAAACTGTCTAGCACTAAGACTGTCTTTGTTGCCCATAGCGACCAATCAGAGCCCATAGCGACCAGAGCTCATAGTAACCAGTCAGATCTCATAGCGACCAATGAGAGCCCATAGCCACCAACCAGAACCTATAGCGACCAATCAGAGCTCATAGCAACCAATCAGAACCTATAGCGACCAATCAGAGCCAATAGCGACCAGAGCCTATAGCAACCAGAGCCCATAGCAACCAAACAGAGCCCGTAGCAACCAGAGCTCATAGCAACCAGAGCCTATAGCGACCAGAAACCATAGTAACCAGAGCTCATAGCGACCAACCAAAGCTCATAGCAACCAATCAGCGCCTATAATGACCAACCAGAGCTTATAGCGACCAACCAGAGCTCAGAGCAACCAGAGCCCATAGCGACCAATCAGAGCCCACAGCGACCAATCGGACCCCACAGCAACCAATCGGAGCCCATAGCAACCAGTCCGAACCCATGGCAACCAATCAGAGCTCATAGCAACCAATCAGAGCTCAGTTTTTATTTTTCTAGAGCACTATATGAAATGAAAGGGGAGCTCTGATTGGTTGCTATGGTTTCGGTTTAGTTGCTATAAGCTCTGATTGGTTGCTATAGGTTCTGATTGGTGGCTATGGGCAACACAGACAGTCTTACTACTAGGCAGTGTTCATACATAAGCCTAGCTGGTAGCTCACTATAACCTGGCTTCAGAGAACAGGAAGATTCCTGCGCTTGTGCAATTCTCCCAGTAAATTTTTAGAATGTTTCGAATAGAGCCAAGTGAGTGTGCTCGGGAATATTCGGAACCCCCTTCTGACATGAACTGGGGAAAGCTGCGTGTGCCCGGCTATCTCTCTGTTTTCTGAGGCTGGCTCATGACGAGCCACCAGCTGACCTCAGAGAAGATTTTATGAGATGGCAAATGCCCTTTGAATGGATCCAATGTACAAAGTCTGAACAGTTTCCTACCCATGATCCAGTGGGACCTGGGTCTTACTAGGTGGGGCAGTGTCTTACCTGGTTGCGCTCGGCACACACCTCCTCCAGCTGCTGTAGAATAGCTTCAATGCGTTCTTTGTACATTTTTGAGTCTTTCTTTAGCGTCGTGCACTGCAGTTCCAGAACCTCCTTCTCTTCCAGGTACTAAGGATAATAAACATTTATGTCAAAGAAGTGCAACTATTTTGAATATGTTAAGCAGGCATCCTCAAACTGCGGCCCTCCAGCTGTTGGGAAACTACAACTCCCATCATGCCCACTGATATAGATTATACAAATGCATGATGGGAGTTGTAGTTTCCCAACAGCTGGAGGGCCGCAGTTTGAGGATGCCTGATGTTAAGCATCATTATAGATGCCCGTCCGAAGTACACTAAGGGCTTGTCCCCACGGCAGGTTATTTTGGTCGGTTTTGCAGACGGCTTGCGGTTTTACAAACAGTCTGAAAACAGACAAGCAACGCTCCCCCATAGACTTCAATAAAAAATCCGTGCGCCCCCTATGAACAATTTACCCCCCGGCGTTCCTAAAAAAATTAGAACAGTTCATTCTTTGCCTTTTTTTTTGGCAAAACATGAACATGTGGGGCAAAGGGGAGGGCTAATCCAGACCTCGGAAAACACCCCCCCCCTCAGGAAAATCCAACTGCTATTTGCCTTGGGAATCCCCCTTGGGCTAGTTCAAAAACCCTTTTTTTCAAACATTTGCAGCCGTATTTACGGCCGAAAATCCGTTTTAAATCATTTACAAACAAGTAATGGCCGTTTTACATTGATTTTAAGGGGGAAAACGTGCTCGTTCAACGACACTTTTTTCCCGTTCCGGATTGCCGCCGCGATTGCAGCCGGAAACGGCCGGGAAAAAAAAGTGCATGTCAATTATTTACGGACGATTCACCCCCTATAAGAAGGGGGATGGTAATCCTCGGGAAATAGTTCCAAAAATCACCAAAAATTATGGACTTACTTGAAACGATTTTCACCTGTTTTCAAAAGTTTTACATCGGCAATCCATGAAAATACTTTGAAAAACCGTGTGAAATATAGCCTTAGGGTTGTTCCCCACGGGGTAATTTCGGCACCCATTTTTGCCACTATTTGCACTCAAACGGGCGAGATGGCGCCAAAAATTACGGTAACCATAGTTTCTATGATTACGCCCCCCTTCCCCCGCCGTAACACGTCTTATTGTACGGGGGGGGGAGATAAGTGACATGTCAATTACTTGCGGCGAATAATGAACGTCAATGGGGCCGGTGGGAGTACGCGCGTATCAGCACAAGCTCCAGAAAGACACAATGTACTGTTCGCGCCGCAGTACCCTTAGGCTATGTTCACATGGCTGATTGTCGCCGTAATTGCGGGACGGATTTCGCCCGCAATTACGGCGGTTACGGGGGGGGGCGGGGGCGGGGGATTACCTAATGACAGGGATGGATTTACCGTATTTGCGCGCATTTCAGGTGCAATACGGACTGAAAAACCCCCAAAATCACCGGTGAACAAGCCCTTGGTTTGTACAACAATTTTTACTCTGGCGGGTACAGTACATCGTCCCTTTGGAGCTGCGCAAAAAAAGCGCATACAACACCGCCCCATTTTAAAAATTTATTACTCGCGGCGCGTATTCGCCGAAGAATTGACATGTCACTTATCTCCCCCCGCTACAATATATCGTATTGTAAGAGCGGGGAAAAGGAGGCGTGATCCAATTTTCTCTATCGAACTGTGGATTGCCCTAAATTTTTGTTGCCACTCGCCGTTTTTAGAGCGCAAAAACGGCAAAAAGGCCCGAAATTAAAACCCGTGTGAACATACCCTAAGGGGTCAATAACTCCGGGTGGGGGGCTGACATTATAACCAGCATTCAGTATCAGCCACCTTATCTCGGAGGTCCTCCGCTTGCCTCAGGCTCATCTTCAGGGTGTAGACATTATTGACCGATTCTTGATGTTGCTCCAGCGCCTGCCTGCGATCGTCCTCTAGATCTTGTATGTACTGTTTGGTCCTCTCCCCCGTCATGTCTTTCGGCAAATTCTAAAACAGTTATATAACAATTCTATATCAAGAAAGGTTTGATGCAATTTAAAGCAAGAACCATACACAGTTTTCGTGGCGCTGGCGCAGTCCCTCTGGTCCTCCTCACCTCTAGAGACGTATTATCCAGTTCCTGAAGTCTGGCTTTCAGGAGGTCGTTTTCTCTTTGCAGTTCATAGATGACATCCTGACTCGGCCGCTTCTCGATGGCGTTCTTTAGCTTCAATGTCTGCTTCCTCTCCAGCTTACAGTCGTCCTCTGCCTTCATCAGGTGGTGTTTCAGCTTCTCGATCTGCATGTGGTTGGGGGAAGAAGAGAAGCACAAATCGTGTCAACCTTGGATGGCACCATCTAGAGCTCTCTATGTGATAGAAATCTGAAAGTGCACTCTCCAGCGTAGGCGGCCACACCAAAGCGCTCGTCATATGATAGAAATCTGGAGGTGCACACTCCAGCGCAGGCGGCCAGGTGAGGGCGCTCTCCTGCACTAGCCAGCCAAAGCAGGGCACTCTCCATGTGATAGAAATCTGGAGGTGCACTCTCCAGCGCAGGTGGCCAGGTGTTGGCATTCTCCAGCACCAGCCAGCCACGCCAAGGTACTGCCGGTCAGCCACACCATGGTGCTCTTCATGAGATAGAAATCTGGAGGTGCACTCTCTAGCACAGGCGGCCAAACGAGGGTGCTCTCCAGCACCAACCAGCCACACCATGGTGCTCTTTATGTGATCAAAATCTGGAGGTACACTGTCCAGCGCAGGCGGCCAGGCAAAGGCGCTATACAGCGCAGGCGGCCAGGCAAGGGCGCTCTCCTGCACTAGCCAGCCACAGCAGGGCACTCTCCATGTGATAGAAATCTGGAGGTGCATTCCCCAGCACAGGTGGCCAGGTGTTGGCGCTCTTAAGCACCGGCCAGCCATGCCAAGGTACTGCCCAGCACCAGTCAGCCATATCATGGCGCTCTTTATGTGATAGAAATCTGGAGGTACGGTGTCCAGCGCAGACGGCCCGGCGAGGGCGCTCTCCAGCGCAGGCGGCCCGGCGAGGGCGCTCTCCAGCGCAGGCGGCCCGGCGAGGGCGCTCTCCAGCGCAGGCGGCCCGGCGAGGGCGCTCTCCAGCGCAGGCGGCCCGGCGAGGGCGCTCTCCAGCGCAGGCGGCCCGGCGAGGGCGCTCTCCAGCGCAGGAACAGGCGCTCTCCTGCACTAGCCAGTCATGCCAGGACACTCTCCATGTGATAGAAATCTGGAGGTGCACTCTCCAGCGCAGGCAGCCAGAAGAGGGCGCTCTCTATAGCACTGGCCAGCCACACCAGGGTGCTCTTCCCTGCAGGCAGCCATGTCAGAGTGCTCTCCTCTGCAATCAGTTATCAGAGGTCATACTCCTCTACAACGAGTCCAAAATCGCACTCTCCCTTGGCCCCCCCAGCAAATATCAATCACTACCCAATATCTACACTGTCTATTACTACCAACCTCAAGCTGCAGCTCCCGGCTTCTCATGAGCGCAGTGTTTCTTTCGTCGCTCTGCCGGGCATACTTCATGGCCAGCTCATAGTTCTCATCCTTGCACTTCTTGAGTTCCTTGTTTAGGTTGTCCACCTCCTCTTTCATCTTCAGGACCCGCTCCTGGTGTTTCTTAAGCTCATTGTCCTTGACCTGCACTTGTCGTATAACATCATCCTTCTCCTGGATCACACCGTGCAACTCTTTGTATTTTTTCCTCTCCTCCTGAATAGTCAGCTGAAGTTTTAACATTTCGTTCATGAGGAGCTGGGTCAGGGTCGATTCACCGGCTGTGTCTAAACAAAATTAAAAATAAGACAATCAAGTAGGATATTGGTTGTCCTGGGCCCTGTCATAGGGTTGTCACCAATTCTTAGGGCACGGACTCCATTCTGTGGTGTAAATTGTAAAGGGAACCCATTACATTGAACCCGATATCTGATCTGTGGCCCCATGTTATAGAGCAGGAGGAGCTGAGGACATGCTATCTGATCTGCAGGCCCCATGTTATAGAGCAGGAAGAGCTGAGGACATGCTATCTGATCTGTGGCCCCATGTTATAGAGCAGGAGGAGCTGAGGACATGCTATCTGATCTGTGGCCCCATGTTATAGAGCAGGAGGAGCTGAGGACATGCTATCTGATCTGCAGGCCCCATGTTATAGAGCAGGAGGAGCTGAGGACATGCTATCTGATCTGGAGGCTCAATGTTATAGAGCAGGAGGAGCTGAGGACATGCTATCTGATCTGTGGCCCCATGTTATAGAGCAGGAGGAGCTGAGGACATGTTATCTGATCTGTGGCCCCATGTTATAGAGCAGGAGGAGCTGAGGACATGCTATCTGATCTGTGGCCCCATGTTATAGAGCAGGAGGAGCTGAGGACATGCTATCTGATCTGTGGCCCCATGTTATAGAGCAGGAGGAGCGGAGGACATGCTATCTGATCTGTGGCCCCATGTTATAAAGCAGGAGGAGCTGAGGACACGCTATCTGATCTGTGGCCCCATGTTATAGAGCAGGAGGAGCTGAGGACATGCTATCTGATCTGTGGCCCCATGTTATAGAGCAGGAGGAGCTGAGGACATGCTATCTGATCTGTGGCCCCATGTTATAGAGCAGGAGGAGCTGAGGACATGCTATCTGATCTGCAGGCCCCATGTTATAGAGCAGGAGGAGCTGAGGACATGCTATCTGATCTGTGGCCCCATGTTATAGAGCAGGAGGAGCTGAGGACATGCTATCTGATCTGCAGGTCCCATGTTATAGAGCAGGAGGAGCTGAGGACATGCTATCTGATCTGTGCCCCATGTTATAGAGCATGAGGAGCTGAGGACATGCTATCTGATCTGTGGCCCCATGTTATAGAGCAGGAGGAGCTGAGGACATGCTATCTGATCTGTGGCCTCATGTTATAGAGCAGGAGGAGCTGAGGACATGCTATCTGATCTGTGGCCCCATGTTATAGAGCAGGAGGAGCTGAGGACATGCTATCTGATCTGTGGGCCCATGTTATAGAGCAGGAGGAGCTGAGGACATGCTATCTGATCTGTGGGCCCCATGTTATAGAGCAGGAGGAGCTGAGGACATGCTATCTGATCTGTGGGCCCATGTTAAAGAGCAGGAGGAGCTGAAGACATACTATCTGATCTTGCTACAACATAGGGCCTGCAGATCAGATAGCGTGTCCTCAGCTCTTCCTGCTCTATAACATGGGGCCACAGATCAGATAGCATGTCCTCAGCTCCTCCTGCTCTATAACATGGGGCAGATCAGATAGCATGTCCTCAGCTCCTCCTGCTCTATAACATGGGCCCACAGATCAGATAGCATGCCCACAACACTCTCCTATAGAAGTCCATGTGTCTGCTCCCGTTCACAGGCTCATATGGACATGGAGCTGCTGTAAGGCATCTCTCTAAATGCTGTTAAAAGCAGCTCAGGCAAGATGGCCACCCCCATAATCCTATACAGACAACAGAATTTAAAAAAAACAAAAATCTGAAATAAAAAAATTAAAACAGCTAAGAAGAGAAGAATATGTATCAGTATCTGGTATTAAAGGGGTTGTCTCATCTCAAAGTTTCAATGAATGAAATAATGCTGCTTGGCTCTGTCACTTCCTGGTCAAGCTGTCTGTAATTAGCATATGATCTCCATGTATTCAAACTTCTCTGTTTATTAGTCTAGATTAAATAAATTACCTTCTCTGAGGTCCAGAAAAGCTTCTGAGCTAATGTAAACAGTAGAGTAATTACTGTCTTTTGTCTGAAAGATCAGATAACAAACAAGTCCTCACACTGCTGGCCATGGCCAGGACCTGTGTGATGACTCACTCCCTGCTATCAGATAGAACAAACAGCAGGGGGGGAGAAGGAGTACACAGGTCAGTCACTTGGGGAACCAGAGAGCGCACAGAAGGTGATAAAATCACCTGTAGCTCCTTAACAAAAAAGATGAACAAAGCAATGTATTTGGATAATGTCTTCATTTAGTGTTCCCTCCATCTTGAAAGCTAATCTTTGTAGCAAGACAACCCCTTTAAGTAGTAAAAATATATGGGCGATAGGTTCCCTTTACAGAGGATGTTCAGGCTTAGAAAATCGCGGTTGCTTTGTTCCAGACAGCGCCACGCCTATTTAAGAAGAATTGTGTCTTGCAGAACTATGTTTGGGTGTGGTGACGCCAGCCAACAGGAAACCCAGCGTCATGCCCAGCGATGTAATTAGATGCAACACCTTGTCATACATACTTTTTCACCGATTATCAATAGGCTATTTTGACAAAGGGCTGGCCAGAGTTGTCGACACGTGCACCAGATATGTGTGAAGTTACTCACAACCATCATCAATAGCAACCAGTCCCAGATTATTTAAAGGGGTTTTGCCATGAAGTAAAATTGACGTGGGAAGCTTGCAAATGAAATAACAAACATTTTCACCATTTATCATTATTAAAAATTCTGCACCGTTTTTGTTTTAGCTGCTGCTTTAGTGATCCATTGTTTACAGCTCGTCTCCAAGGGATACGACCAGGGCTGAGAGCTTCTCAGTCCTAGTCAGACATCACCTCTCCTCTCAGGCAGCTACTGAGTGTTCAAACCCCGGGTGCTGTCACTCTACTCCCGTCCTCTGTACTCCATAGTAATTAGTCAAACGGTGCAAATACATAAAAAAGAAGCCTCAATGAGGTATGTGCATTGATAAAGAGAAAAAAAATCCACAGGTTTGGTTCCTGCAGGGATTTGAACCTAGGACCCTTGTGCTGTGCAGCAAAAATTTTACCTCTCAGCTACTCACAATGCTTTACATAAACAGACCTTTCTTTGACTACAGAGAGGAAAGGCCTGGTGATGTCATCCTGCTGGGTCACATGATAGGCAATTCAAACAAATCACACACGCCCCCTTCTGAGCGCACAGAGGTATGAAATGAGATCGTGGCAAAACCCCTTTAAGTGACCGTCAACAGAAGACTGGGGATCATGCTGCAGGAAGCAGGGACGGGACAAAAGGGAGTATAAGTTTTCTTCGTTTTACTGGGGGCACTGGGTAACCGGTAACCTGATGAAGAGGGGAATCCCGTTTGATTATGCTCCACGCCATATAATCCATATAGATTATATGGCGTGGATCGGAGACTTCCTCTAATCCCAGACGTTCAAAGAGACTGCTCTAGGAACGGAGCGGTTAACTACAATTGGGAGCCGCAAACCCCTCTCTGTAGGCAGCGACGTCTTTTGTCATCGCTACCGACAGAGAACACCATCTGTCCACCATCAAAAGATGTTAGTTAAAGGGGTTGTCTCACTACATTGATTCATCTCACCTCAGTCCTGTTTTCTTGGTTTCATTTTGAATTCAGGGGCATGTTTTCTGGCTTCTTATAGGCTGCAGTAGAAGCCAGGTCTGTAGCTATAGCATCCAGTGCTGACAGCCTATCAGGAGAGATTGAACAGTTCTGTAGCTATAGCAACCAGCACTGGCAGCCTATCAGGAGAGACTGAACAGGTCTGTAGCTATAGCGATCAGCACTGGCAGCCTATCAGGGGAGATTGAACAGGTTTGTAGCTATAGCAACCAGCACTGGCAGCCTATCAGGAGAGATTGAAGAGGTCTGTAGCTATAGCGACCTGAGGAGCTGATGCAGCCCATACAAGAGGGGATATCTAGGAATACGTAGGACACTGTTAATGGACACATATTGCAAAGTGACTTGTTTTTGCAAGATCTTGAACATAAAAAGCAGCGATCCTTGTAGTGAGACAACCCTTTTAAGGGGTTAAGATTTCCATAAAACCAAAATCCACTTTTATGGTCTACTCACATGTCGGACTTTTCCAAATGAAAAAATCTGACATATTTTTCTCAGCAGAAATTCAAGGAGACACCTGGGATTTCTGCCAAGGATTTTTTCAGCAAGGGGGGCATAAATTTAATGACAGGTTCTCTTTAAAGGGGTTTTCTCACTACAATGATTTAGCTTTCAACATGTAGGTAAATAATGACTTTTACTGATAACATTTCTCTTTTTATATTAGCCTGGTCAGGAGATGAGATTTTATCTGCTGTGAGTGCACACAAGTGTCTCTAGGTTACCGTCCATATCTCTCTTCTTCCAGATTAGACAGAGAGCAGGGAGTGACGTCACCACGGTCGGAGGCAGCAGAGTCTCTCTCTCTCTAACAAGATTAGATTAATTTCACTCCTTCGAGGACTGCAGCTTTGTTTACTGATGATTAAATCTCTTACACTTATGTCCATGTAAGGATCAGCTAGTTACAGAGGAGCTAAATATGCTTATCACTGCTATAGCACCACCCACAGCCTGACCAGGCAGTGTCAATCTGAAGCGGTCTGTGACTCTGTAAAACAGCAGGGTGAGAAAACCTCTTTAAAATCCATCACGTGATCTTATCTTAACACACAAATCTCCTCTGCATTGCCAGTCTTCAGAATAAAAAGAGCAATTAGCTTAGTGAATATTAAAGGGGTTGTCTCACTACATTGATTCATCTCACCTCAGTCCTGTTTTCGTGGTTTCACTTTGATTTTAGGGGCGTGTTTGCTGGCTTTTACTTGGCTGCAGTAGGAGCCAGGTCTGTAGCTATAGCAACCAGTGCTGGCAACCTATCAGAAGAGATGAAACAGGTCTGTAGCTATAGCGACCTGAGGAGCTGATGCAGCCCATACAAGAGGGGATATCTCAGAATAGGTAGGACACTGGTAACGGATACATATTGCAAAGTGACTTGTTTTTGAAAGATCTTTAACATAAAAAGACGCAATCTTTGTAGTGAGACGACCCCCTTAACAAATATAGTAACTCAGTTGGCGCAATGTTTCCAGGTGCATGAATGTTTTACTACTTGCTTTACGGCAGTGATGAAAACTGTCATACTTATAGGGAGGGGTCGTGTGCCACTGTACTCTGCACACCCTACCCTATAGGAATACATGATGGAGAGAATACATTAGACGTAAAGGGTTGTATTGTGTCCTGGATCTTGATTTTACTGACCATCTCATTACTCGCTGTAGAAAGGAAACACAATAGCAGGACCAGGTTCTGCTGGGCGATAGAGCACAGAGTGGGCACCACTGGTAATTTAGGGTGTGCCAAGTACAACATTAGTGGTAAATGCTACTGTGCCCAGAGTACCTGGAAACAAACAAGGCAAGCAAAGCGCTACCTATGATCATGGAGAAGACACGCGTGGGCTCTTTTCCGGTTATCTTCATGTACAAGTGAGGGTAATACAGTTCTAGACTTTCAAGGAACGCGCTGTATCCTTTACACCCGGTTTTCTGGAGAATATCCAGCAACACCCCTGTAAGGAGGAAAGTAGGGACAGTCAGTGCAGACAGAGGTGTGAAACAAGCAGTAAGGGTATGCTCACACGGCTTACTTTGGTGCGCATTGCATGCTGAAATTACCGTAATCCATAGCTCTCATAGAGGACTATAGATTACGAGTCCCCCCCCCCCCCCTCGCACATACAATACGATCGTATTATACGCGCGGGGAGATAAGTGACATGTCAATTGTTCGGGGTGGCCGCCCCCCCCCCCCCCCCCCCCCCCCCCCCCGGGTTTTTTTGGGAATATACGCTGATCAGCGCGACTCCCAAAACGCACGTCGTATTGCAGTGCATACTGTACGCACCGCAATTACGCCGCGTGAACATACTCTAAGGCTATGTTCACACGGCTTATTGACGGCGTAATTGCGGGGACGGATTTCGCCCTCAATTACGCCGTGTGCCGTGCAGCGGGGGCGGGGCAGGGGGCCCAGGAGCACGCTGGCCCCATAAAACATTTCGTTAAAACCGGCGGTACACCCCCGAAAAAATGGGCGTCACTTTTTTCCCCCCTTTCCGTATTTTCGCCGACAGGGGGGGGGGAACGGGGAAAACCATAGTTCTCTATAGAACTTTTGGATTACCGTAATGCCCGGGACGGGGTTTCCCGCAGCCCCATTCGCGCAGTAAACCCCCGAAATACGGGAAAGAAATTCCCCTCCCCAAAAAAAGCCGTGGGAACCCTGGCCCAATAGTCTTTTACAGTAACCGGAGACATTAAAATTCCCGGGAAATTTCCCTTTTAAAATTTGGGCCCCCCCAATTTTGGGAACATTTTATGCTGGAACGGAATAGGTCCACATTAAGAGTCCCTGCACAAGGGCCGGAAATGCTGCAGTGGAAAATCCGCAGCATTTCACAACAAGGGAAACCCCACCCCATAAAAACCCTGGATTTTGATGTGGATTTGCTGTTTGGTTAAAATTGGGGTTCACATTTTGCGTTGGGAAAAACCCCCTTTTTGCAGAGCACAAAACCCTAAAAGGGGAAATTTTTACAAACGGGAACCCCCCACGGCGCCCGACGGACTCTATTAATGCCAAGGGGTCGTTAGGTTTCCTCCGTGGTGTCCTTTAAGAAAAAAAAAAATTGCCCCAAACCTGCGGGAATTTGGGCCGCACAATTTTTTTCCCCCCGATTCTAAAGGGAACACAACGAAATATGTAACCCAAAGCCTTTAGGGAAATTTTAGAGCAATTAGGGTAAAATAGAAAAAAAATTAAAAAATAATCAATAAATGGTCATTGTGGATTTGTCAGGAAAGTCAAAAAGGGAAATCTTTAAGAAAATTGACATCCCGGTTGAATTTGAAACCCGAAATTTCCCCGGGTTAAATTTTCCCAATGCGTGGGGGAGACAGCACTTTACCATAAAAATCCAGAAAAGGATGGAAACGCACTATTACAGGATGCTGGGGTTTGTGTCATAAAAACCAAATCCGCAAAGTGGCTAGAAGATGGGAAACCAAATCCAAGCAATGGACTTCCCACAGCCCACCTTTAAATACAGCAGATTTTGCGGGGTGTGCCATGAAATCATCCGCACATCCAGCACAAAGGGGAAAGGGCCCCAAAGGGGCCAAGCAATGGATTTTCCCATTCACCATTTCACAGCGGGAGTGCTGTTTGGGGGGTTTTTTTTTTGGGGGGGGACATAAAGAAATTTTCCACCCCCCTTTTTCATATTTTTTAGAAAAATGGGAAACCAGAAAAAGAAATTTAAAGGGTGCACAAACACTTCAACTGCAGGAGTGGGTCTTTTTGGGGGGTTCACAGGGCCCAAATTCAACCCAAAAATTTGCGGGCCGGATTTCGCCCGCAGTTTAACGGCTTGAATTAAGGGGCGGGGGGGGGGGGGGGCGGGGCGGGGGAGCCCGGGGGGGGGGGGGGGGGGCCCCATAGAAAATTTAAATTTTACGGGGGCGGCCCGAAAATTTAATGTGCGGGGGGCATTTTCCTCCCCCCGGCGGATTGGGCCAGCGGGGAGGGCCCGCCCGGAAAATCCACAGTTTCTCTTTGGGAAATTTTGGTTTAAACCGTAATGACGGGGGACGGTTTTGGACCGTACTGGGGGCGCAAACCCGGGCGGGGAGTACGGCCCCAACCCCGCCCCCCCAAAAAAACCGGGGTGAAAACGGCCTTTAGGGGTGAAATTCACACAAACGTTTGGATTCCGCACCCCAAAAGTCCCGGCGAAAAATCGCACCCAAAACGCAGATTGATTTTGGGGTGCACCCAGGATCCCCACCCAAAAGTAAAAATGGGGCCCCCTGCTGCGTCTTTTCGGTTTTAAAGTTTTTGACATGACAATTTCTTTAAAAGGGGACCCAAACGATCGCAAGAAAAAACAGGGATGGGGAATCATTAAGCCCTGAACCCCGGATGCGTGTTAACCATTGAAAGAAACCCACTTTTGCCATTATTAGGGGGGTTTTGGGACCATTTGGGGGTTCTGAAACCGGATCCCAACACACATCTAAAAAAAAACCCAAAACCTGCCGTGTGAAAATACCCGGGTGTTACCCCCCCCACCTTAAAAGGGAAAGGGGGGGCACTAATGGATGCACAGTCACCATCTCTACTGCAGGAATGCTGACGGTGTGACATGAAACCTTCAAATATTTCCATGGTAAAAGAGGGGCACCGTGCAAAAAGGGGGAATGGGCAGTAAACCCTCCTCTACTGAAAAGGAAGGGAAGATAGTGTGCTAAAACCTTCCAAACGTCCAACAGGGGGGAAGATCTGCACCAGTGACTTCTAAAGAAGTGTAAAGTATTTGATAGATGTAATGGCTAATATACACATAACCCTAAAACTCACCCACTTTCCTCTTGCTTTCCCGGGGGCGGGGGGGGTTTAATTGAACATTTCTCTTCACCCAAAATTTTGGGAGAACGCGGCACTGTCGGAGATACGGGGTTATCCTGTTAGGATCTATAATGGTGATTAGCTTAACCCGGTAACAATCCATTTTTTGTTCCCAAACAACCCCATCTTATCTTTCAACATGATAAAAAATGGGTCAATAGCGGAAAAACCTAAGAAAAAAGGGGAATAAAATTACTTTGTGATGGTTCAATCATGTAATTTTATATCAGGGTTTTTCTGACCCTTGGAAATCGGGTTTGGAAAGCGAAATGATGGGGCTAAAACTGAGCTCGTAACAAAAAATGGCCCAACCCCCAGGCGCGGCCTATTTTTTAAAAAGGCACGGCGTCATCAAAAATTTGGGGGCACCCTCCCGTTACTATAAACCCACCCCCTATTCCATAAATGGATGAGGGCTATATGTAGGACCAGGCACAGCTGCTACAAAATGTACGGGGCCGGGGTCGGCCAGCCCCGGGTTTTGCACACAATCAACCGAAATCAGCCCCCATCAATTTTGTTTTTAAAAAAAGGGGGTTCTCCCCTTACGGGGGTTTTGCTGCTTTTTATGTTAAAAGTTTCTTTGCAAAAAAAAGGGGTCAATTCCCAAAAGTGTCAAAAAAGGGGGCCCCCTTTTCCTTTTAATTCTAGATTCCCCCTCTTTTTGGGGGGCTGCATAATTTCCTCAGGTCACAAAAGTTTTCCCCAGACGCTTTCCATCTAACCTAAATTAGGTGCCAGCACTGGCCACTATAGCCCCCAGCCTTTTTTTTCTCCCCTTCCTAATAGGCGCCACTCGGGGTTTGTTTATAGCTACAGACCTTTTTTCAATTCTCCTGTGGGCTCCCCAACATTGGCCCGTTTTAAAAGCTACAGACCTGTTCTCTCTCTCCTGATAGGGTTTCCCAATGTTGGTTGCTATAGCTACAGACCTGTTCAATCTTCCTGATGGGCCCTGCCCAGCTTTGGGTTTCCCTAAAGCTACAAAACCTGGCCTTTTTTAATGCAGCTGTAAAAACCCAAATTTAAACATCCCCATAATTTTCAAAGGGGAACCAAAAAAACAGGATTTGGGGTATTGGGGAAAAAAATGTAGTGAGACAACCCCCTTTTTAAAAAGCCAAATCATAGAGTGAGGTGCGGGGAAAAGGGCCCCTTAAAATTCGGGGTTATAAAGGAAATTTTGGAAATAACGGGAAATTTCATGTTTCCCCTCAAACCTTTTCCCGGGTTTGGGTTTGGGGGGGAACCCAAAATTTTGTGAAAAAATTAAGTTTTTGGGGTTTTTCAAAACTAAAATTTTTTTTTACTCGGCCTTTAATCTCACTTTGGTTTAGGGGTTAAAGGATATAAATTGGGATTAGGGTTCTTTAAGGTTTTGTGTTTTTCCTTACCACTTGCAGGAAAAAGGGTTACAAAAAATTACCCAGGCCATTCCCCCAAATGTCACATAAAATTCCTTAAAGATTTTTTTCCCTCACTACAATTTTAATTTTTTTTGAACAGGGCAGGGAAAGGAAAAGGAAAAAACCTTTTACTAAATACATTGTTCTTTTTATATTGCCCTGGTCGGGAAGCCAGAGAATTTTATCTGCCTGGGGTCCCACAAAAGTTTTCTCTGGGTTTACCGCCAAAATCCCCCCCCTTCCTGATTAGCAGAGAGCAGGGAGGGGAACGTCACCATGGTCGGAAAGGAAAAGCAGAGACCTTTACCTTGAAAAAAATTAAGATTATTTTGCCTTTTGAAAAAGCAATTTTTTTCCCACTCCTTGGATCTCGGTGGGCTTTTTTTCCTAAGTTTAAAGGGGTGAATTTGCGAAAACGGGTGTCGCCGCTGCAGTTTTTAGGACATTTAACCCAGTGTAAAAAGCTTTCTAAAAAGTAGGGAACCCCTTTAAAAATTTCGGCTTTCTGGTCTAGCTTGCTAGTAAACTTAATGAAACCTAAATAGGTGCATTGCCCCAACCCTTTGGTGAAATAGCGTATTAATCTAGTGAAAAGGGTAATACCCCCAAAGGTTTTCGAACTGGGTAACGGAGGCCATAAAATCTTTAAAACCATGCTGTAATTTCCCTCTATGGGCACATTGCATTATGGAGGCGCAAGCGTATCATTGCTACTATATTTAATGCACATTTTTAGGACGTATTACATTTTGTCCTTTCCCAGCGTATAAAAGCGCCAAATTTTGGTTTTTATTACAGTTCAATTTTCACAAAATATGGCGTCAAAAAGTATCTTTGGCGCAGAACCCGACCCCAAAAATGGGCTTGGGGTATTGGGGCCCTGGCGTCCTAAATCTCCCGCATTATGTGAAGGGATGGCTCGTATTTTCAACGGATTTAAAAAAATGCTAATCCCTCCAAAAGAACCACCCCCCACCTCACCCGGCAGGGTGAGCCGGGGAGCTGCCCTTGACTCTGTGAAAAAAAAACCCTTGGGGAGAACAAACCCCCTTTAAAAGTTACATTTTGTAGGAAGGGGCTAAAATTTCGCTCCCTTTATGGAAGTGCTAAAGGAGCAGTAAGTTAAAACCCCTTTCAGTAAAATTTAAACCCCTTTCAAAACGGAAAAAAAAACCCTTAAAACCCCCCCTTTAAAGGGTTTGGTTTCTGGATGTTTTTGGGCCAAAAGTAAAACCCGGTTGACCTAGAAAAAAGAAATTTCTCAAAATTTTGGGGCGAAAAAAGACCAAAATTCCCAAAACGCAACACTAATGGGGAAACCCAAAAAAGCCCCCTCATTTTTTAAAAATATATCATCACATTTTTTTTTTAAAAGAAATTTCAGGGATGAACCCTGGGACAAAAGGACCCGGGACTGAAGGTTTTTTTTTCTTAAGTTTTTAAAACCCTACAAAGCCAACTCCCCTTTTGGGGGGGGGGGGCCCGCTATTTGGGGTTCCCCCCCGGGCCCCCCCGGGGAAATTTGGGATTTCCTCCCCCCCCCCCGCCCGGGGGCGGGGGGGGGTTTTCCCTTTTTTTTAAACCCCGGGGCAAGGTAGCGCTGGGGCGCTACTCTTGCGGGCCCCCGGACCCCTCCCACAGGCGGGTGCCAAGGGGGGCCCCCCCAGGGGCCCCGCTCCCCCCCGCCCCGGGGGGCCCCCAAAATGTGTTTGGGGGGGAGGCATTGGGGGGGATCGTTTCCCCCCTCCCCTCCTCCCCCGATATGTAAAGGCGCCGGTTTGTGGGGCCGTTTCATACGTTTCCCCCGGGGGGGTCCTTTTATGGGGCCCCGGGAGGGGGCCGGCCCAAGGGGGCCGGAAACGGGGGGGAGCGCGCCCGGAATGCTTTACACCCCTTTTCCCCCGGGGCTTTTCCGTCCTAGAAAAGGAAGAGGGACGGGGGACTGGCCCCCGCCGCAGGAGCCTGGAAAAGGGAATTGGGGGAATTTTAAAAATTTTTTTTTATTTTTTTTAACTTTTGGGGGGGTCTACCCCTGAAACCAGTTTTTGGGGAAAACCTGGGGGCAATGGGGGGGCATAAACCCGGCAAACAAAGGGGGGGCCTTCCGGGGGCCACCAAAAAGGGGGGGACCCACCTGGCAAACAGATTTTTTGGGGGCCCCAACCTGGCAAACCGGATGGGGGCACTACCTGGGGAAAAGAGGGGGCACCAAACCCGGCAACAAAGGGGGCACTAACCCGGCTAACCCCAAAAAAAGGGGACTACCTGGCAACCCGGGGGGGGATTTCCCGGAAACAGAGGGGGCCCAAACCCGGCAACAAAGGGGGTAATACAAAGGCCTTTAAAAGTTTGGGGGGCAAATAAATTTGGGAACAGGGGGGGACTACCTGGCAAAAAAAGGGGGCACTAAAGGGAACAGAGGGGGGCACTTCCCTGGCTAACGATGGGGGCACTTCCTGGGTAAAAATGGGGGCACTCCTGGCAAACAGAGGGGACATCAACCGGCAACCCGAGGGGGGATTTTTACCTGGCAACAAAAGGGGGGGGACTACCTGGCCCCAGAGGGGGGGAATACCTGGAAAAAGGGGGGACTAAACCCCGGGAAAAAAGGGGGGAAACCCGGGTAAAAAGAAAGGGGGGACAAACCCCGGGGGAAAAAGATGGGGGGCACAACCCGGCAAAAGAGGGGGGACTACCTGGCAACGAGGGGGACTACCTGGGGAAAATGGGGGCATACCGGGAACAAAGGGGGCACTACCGGCAAAAAGATGGGGGGACTACCTTTGGGTAAAAAGATGGGGGGGGACTACCTGGCAACAGAGGGGGCAATAAACCCGGCAAAACCCAAAGGGGGGACCCACCCTGGCAAAAACCCCTTTGGGGGGACTACCTGGCTAAAAAAAGGGGGGGACTTTCTTGGCTAACAAAGGGGGGAAATACCTGGAAAACCCAAAGGGGGCACTTTCCTGGCTAACCCAATTTGGGGGCACTACTTTGGGTAACAATGGGGGCCCCAAATTGGGTAACAATGGGGGGACCTACCTTGGGAAAAAATGGGGCACCTACCTGGCAACAAAGGGGGGCACCTACCGGCTACAAAATTTTTCTCACCTGGCTAAGAGGGGGGATCACTTGGGTACAAGGGGGCAAAAAACTACCCCCTGTAAGGGGGGACTACCTGGTTATGGGGGGCTACTACCTGCTATAGGGCATCTACCTGGGTTTCTTTCCAAAACCCTTATGCTAAATGGAGTGGGTGTGGCTTTTTTTAAGGGGGGGGCATACCGACAAAAGGGCTGTCCCGCAAAATTTTTGCCCCGCGTGCTACCCGCCGCCCACTAAGTCCCTGGGTTTTTATTTTTTCAAAATTGGGAACGATTTAAATTAGACGCAAGTCGGAACAGTAGATTTTTTTACATGAACTCCGCACAAAAAAAATTTTTTTTTTTTGTTTTTGGATAGTGCAGGAAAGGTTCTACTTTTTTGCTTTTTGTGTCCCGATAAAAAATTTCTTTTCTTTTCACCTCATTCTGCTGTGGGATCGGAATTGTCTTCCACACAACTATCTGCTGTGAACAGGAACTACAAGTCCCCATGCCCCCTAATTTACGTTTGGAAATACAAAAGGCCCGCAGCCCCATATCCCCCCGTTTGGAACTACAAGTCCAGCATTCCCCAGAGTCCCGTTGGAACACAATGCCAGCACCCCAAAAGTCTCCTTTGGGAAATACAAATGCCCCCATGCCCCATAAGCTCCGTTTGGAACTACAAGGCCCCAGGCCCCATAATCTCTTTGGAACTACAATGCCAGCAGGCCCCATAAGCCCCTTTGGGCTACAAGTCCACAGCCCCCCAAAAAGCTCCGTTTTTAACAAAGGCCAGCTTGCCCCATAAGTCCCGTTTGGAAATACAAGTGCCAGCAAGCCCATAATCACCGTTTGGGAAATTTCAATGCCAGCAGGCCCCATAAGTCCCGTTTGGGAAAACCCAAATGCCACAAGCCCCCATACGTCCCCGTTTTGGGCTAAAAAGTGCCACATGCCCCTAAGTCTCCCCTTGGGGAAACAAGTGGGCCCCTGCCCCAAAAATCCCGTTTTAACTACAAGGCCAGCAACCCCATAAATCTCCGTTTATAACTAGGGACAGAGTAAGTCGGGAAAGGGAAAATCGGGGACTGCCTGCTTAGTGGATCTAAAATCGCCATGGTGTTAAAAGGTTGAGGCTCAAAAGATGACACAGAAACTGTGACATTTTAAGGACTTCTGCAAATGAAAAGTCACAATGCTGAACTCTCGTTGACATTCTGCATTCAGATTTAGCAGACATTTATATCCCAGTAAAAACTGCACAAAAAGCAAAATAAACCCACAACTTTAGGTCTTATTCGCACTTTTTTTCCATTAAAAATTTTATTTTTTCCACCCCGAGGGGCACATACCTCCGGACCCAGCTGAGGGTTATCGAACTAGCAATACCACCATAAACGGTTTTTCAAATGACTCCCTTGTAATATAACCGCCATCTTCTTTTTACAAAGCATAAAAAACTAAAAATCAATGATTAGTTCATAGAAGTTTTTCAGGCTTCCCATTAGCAAGGTCAAAAAAATTCTTGTTATCACTACTACGCTTTGGGAGTTGTCATTTAGGATATGTTGGTTGTCACATAACTTTCCCCAGGGTTGTCAGCCATCTTTTTTGGAGTCGAAATTTAAACCGATTTCAAGGAGTAACCCCCACCTCTCCCCAAATCTCTTTTTGACCCCCACAATCTGGTTTCCGACCCACCACTCAACCCAAAACCGCCCTAACCAAAGTCACCAAAGACCTACAACTGCTAAGCCCCATGCTATTACTCGTCCCCCTTCTAGACCCCCTCGCCTTTTACACTGTGACCATTCCCCCCTCTAAAAAACCTCTCCCCCCGGCACACGGACTTGGCCTTTTTTCCAACCCCGTACCCACTGACGGACTTTTCAGCGTCTCCATTCTTCTCCACCTCCCCCCCCGGGCCCTCTCTGTTTGGGTCCCCCAAGGGGCTCCTGGGTCCACTACCTCTTACACACCCTTTGGCCCGTCAGCTCATAGCCTCAATGGCTTCATTACCACCTTTGCTATGATACCCAACTCTACATCTCTGGCCCAATTCACTTCCACTCTCCCATCCCTGCTGTCGTCCTCCATTTTTCCTTTTTCTCACACGTCTCCAAAACTAAATTTAAAAACAAACTCCATTTTCCACCACCAACTCTACCCCTGCCCCTCTCTCTCTTTTTACAGCAACGCTCTACACTTTCCCCCGGGCCCACAAGTCCCCCGGGCTTGGGAATCCTCGACCCTTCTGTCTTTCAAACCACAATCAAACCCTCACCTCTGCCTGCCCCTCCCCCTAAAAAACACCTCTCGCATCCGCTCATTTCCTGGGCCTATGACACTACAAAAATGCTGGTCCATGCCCTTGTCATCTCCGCCTAGACACTGCAACATCCTTCACAGTGGCCTCCCAGCTAGCACCCTCGTCCCCCCCCTCCAATCCATCCTTAACTTCTGCTGCCCGTCTTATCCACCTCTCTCCTCGCTACTCCTCTGCCTCTCCCCTCTGCCAATCCCTTCACTTTTTCTTCCTCTTGCCCAGCGAATTCATTTCAAGCTACTAACCATGACCTACAAGGCTCTTCCATGACCTCTCCCCCTCCATACATCCTGCTCTAAATCTCCAGATACCCTCCTCACGCAATCTCCGCTCCTCACAGGACCTTCTCCTCTGCTCTCCCCTGATCAGCTCCTCACACAACCGTCTCCAAGACTTCTCTCGTGCTTCACCCACACTCTGGAACTCACTGCCCCAACACATCAGACTCTCCTCCAACCTCCACTCCTCACAGGACCTTCTTCTCTGCTCTCCCCTTATCAGCTCCTCACACAACCGTCTCCAAGACTTCTCTCGTGCTTCCCCCACACTCTGGAACTCACTGCCCCAACCCCTCAACTCCCTCAACTTCACCCAGCTTCAAAAGCAATCTGAAAACCCATTTCTTCAGGCTTGCCTATAACCTACACCAATATCGGACTGGATTGCGTAGGGCCCACAGGTGGAGTTGATTGTAGGGGCCCACCAGTTAGCTGTTTCTGGGCCCACCGGTGGGCTTTATTTTAGGGGCCCATCCTATAGCTACTGTAAATGACTTTACCTGCCTTCTATACTCTGCCTCTTGCTTTTTGCCCCTCTAGTTCAGTTTTTTTGCCTCTTTTGAAGATGCATATGCAGTTAGAACACAACTCCAGGTCTACCATGCTCAGGGGCCCACCGGGGTTTACCCTGTTCCCCTGTGGGCCAGTCCAAGCCTGACCTACACTAACCTTGTTGTCACTACTTCCTCCACAGACATGTCTGCCCCTCACCTCCTGTCTCTTTCCCCTCCTTGTAGATTGTAAGCCCTCGCGGGTAGGGTCCCCTCTCCCTCTGTCGTCCAATTGTCCATTATCCCTTATCACTGTACTCGTTTGACTTATGTAATGTATGTAACCCCCTCGAATGTACAGCGCCCTGGAATCAATGGCGCTTTAAAATAAATAATAATAATAATATTAAAGGGGTTGTCACATGAAGACAACCACTTTCCACATAGACAGCCAGGGCCTATAAATGTTATAGTGGGGGGTCCCCAGTTGAGGACTCAGTTTAAAGAGGTATTTCCACCATGTACTTTAATTGCATAGTGACAGGATAGGTCATCAAGAAAGGGCCTCCAAAAGTGTCAGCTCAGAATGGAGAGCCGGTTGCGCCAAACAATTCATTGTGTTCTGAGTACGACCGAACACTCTGCTCCCCTGTACTGGTAACTCCCATAGAGCAGAATGGAGAGAACACAGCGCTCCCCTGTACTGGTAACTCCCATAGAGCAGAATGGAGAGAACACAGCGCCCCCCTGTACTGGGAACTAACATAGAGCAAAATGGAGAGAACACAGTGATCCCCTGTACTGGGAACTCCCATAGAACAGAATGGAGAAAAACAGTGCTCCCCTGTACGGAACTCCCATAGAACAGAATGGGAGATTTCACACGCTCCCCGTACGGGAACTCTCATAGACCAGAATGGAGAGTACACACTGCTCCCCTGTACTGGGAACTCCCATAGAACAGAATGGAGAGAACACAGCGCTCCCCTGTCCTAGGAACTGTAATAGAACAGAATGGAAAACACAGCGCTCCCCTGTACTGGGAACTCTCATAGAGGAGAATGGAGAACACAGCGCTCCCCTGTATTGGGAACTCCATAGAGGAGAATGGAGGGAACACAGCGCTCCCCTGTGCTGGGAACTCCCATAGAACAGAATGGAGAGAACACAGTGCTCCCCTATACTGGTAACTCCCATAGAGCAGAATGGAGAGAACACAGCGCACCCCTGTACTGGGAACTAACATAGAGCAAAATGGAGAGAACACAGCGCTCCCCTGTACTGGGAACTCCCATAGAAAAGAATGGAGAACACAGCGCTCCCCTGTACTGGGAACTCCCATAGAACAGACTGGAGAACACAGTGCTCCCTGTACGGGAACTCCCATACACCAGAATGGAGCGACCACAGCGCTCCCCTGTACAGGGATCTCCCATAGATTACACTGGAGAGAACACAGCGCTTCCCTGTACTGGGAACTACCATAGAACAGAATGGAGAACACCGCGCTCCCCTGTACTGGGAACTGCCATAGAACAGAATGGAGAACACCGCGCTCCCCTGTACTGGGATCTGCCATAGAACAGAATGGAGAGAACACAGCGCTCCCCTGTACTGGAAACTCCCATAGAACAGAATAGAAAGTTGTAGGCAAGCTTGACTAGCTCCCAGGTCCAGGTCCAGGTCCTCCTCAAAGAGAGATGTCCTCATGAGACATTTTCGGCTGCTAACAGAAGACAACAGCTTGCATTCAGCTATGTAGAATAATGAATGATGTAATCTGAAATACTGTGAATTACTGATGGTGTTATATCTTGCACTAACACATGACAATCATGTCCATATATTTGGGTAAAACCCAGCATTACTTTGGCTATGTTCTACTTTGGCTACGTTTGCTGCATTCGTGCATGTGAGCTGTAGTAGTGCACATTGCCAGCAGGTATACGGTACTAATGCACAGCACACAGGTGTCTTATCCCAGGCATCAAACTCTTAGGTAAACTTCCTTCACATCCTGAGCTGCACCCATTGACCTATTGACTTGAACAGTCAATTACTAATATAATGTTTCCCTCTATAATTGTTTACTTACCATACACTGTGCTAAGTGCAATCTTTTTCGCCGGCGTTTCCTCGGCAGACTTTAACCGCAGACGTCAGTAAAGATTTATTTTTGGAAGCACGAAATGCGCTTTTCACGTCATCGCACCTGGGGTCGGCGTTCAGTCATCGCAGGGTTAGGCTATGTTCACACGGGTTAACTGCGGGACGTAATTACGCCGTGGGGGCGGGGCGGGAGCGAGCGGGGGGCCGGCACCTCGTCGGCCCATAGACAATCACTGCTAGCGGCGCGTATACGCCACTGGTAATTCACATGTCAATTATCTCCCCACCTCGGCGTATTCGCCAAGCAGGGAGAGGAGACGTAATCCATAGGTCTCTATGAGAACTGTGGATTACCGTAATGAATGGGACGTTTTCAGCCCATAATTTGCGCACTTCGGCGCGTAATTACGGACCGAAATACGGCCCATTTTAAGCCGTGTGAACATAGCCTTATAGTCACAGATAGTGCAGACTGGGCTGAACATTAGCATAGGGTTGGGCATAGACACTCTGACTTGTTGACACACGTGTCTGGCCGGGCGGCCTAAGAATAGCCACAGATAGGCAAAGGGCAAACAACGGGATGCCGAGATCAGTCTATCAGGCATTGTACCACACCGTATCTGTGACTCAATGCACTGGATTTTACCATTGGTGACGTGCAATGGTCAGGGTGCTTTCACACGGAGTGGTTTTGGTGTGTTTTTTTGCTGCGTTTTTGGATGCATTTTTTGTGCAGAAAGGCACAGCAATCAATGCTGTACATTTCTACACAAAAAAAAGCATCCAAAAACGCAGAAAAACACGCTCTGTGTAAAAGCATCCTTAGGAGTCACTGTGCTCTTATCCCATTAAAGGGGTTGTATCATTATATTAAATGGTCTTCAGAATAAGGGGACAGTGAAAACAAGCAACTGTGTAATTGGATGTCATTTGTAAAGCTGTCTTGTTTTCACAGTGTCCCTTATCTTCTGTTTCTGTAAACACTGTTCCCCAGTGTCGGTCAGATTCCACCTCCTTTCATTTCATTGGCTGACGGCTCTACTAATTTACATTCTGTCTGGCCCCCCGGTCGTATCCACGGGAGAGCGCATTCCTGCCTCTCTCACTCAGAATAAGGGGCCTGCAACAATTTCACTCTGCACAGCCAGCAGAAACACAGAGGCACTGCACCTGCTTCTACAATCAGAAAACAGCAGAATTGTGTGTCGGTGCCTAATGCAACCATAGACGGAGCATTAGGCTGCCTCTCTCACTCAAAGTAAGGGACCGACAGCAATTTCACTCTGCACAGCCAGAAGAAACACAATAACACTGCAGCTGCTTCTACAATCAGAAAACAGCAGAATTCTGCCTCGATGCCTAAATGCTCCTGGGTGTAAACATAGCAGGAAGATCTGTGCAGCTCAGCATGAGTTCGTAGAAGACTGGATTCAACTGTAACAAACCTCCAGCTGTGAGAGGAGAAAAGATCAGTGCTCTGAGTTCATACAAGATTGTCTAGAGACTGAATGCAGGCCTGTGGTATATAAACAGCTCTTACAAAATAAGACTGCATAGGGAGAGGAACGACACAGTGGCATGTGGACTCAGACAGAGAGGTGGGGGCAGAGCAGGGATGTGCTATCCCCTCCCACTGATCTCAAACAAACACAATGACTCGGGAGCGAGCATGAACAGTGAAGGGGGCGGGGGATGATGATGTCAACACCCAGCTGGGAGGGGAAGAAACGCCCCTGAATTTGTAGAGCTGAGAAGCTGAGAGCACAATGAAACACACGAACTGAAGAAGCGATACATCCCCTTTAAGCCGAACGCCTGAAAAGTAGTTAAAGGGAACCTGTCACATAGGTTGTGCCTCCCTTGCTGAGGGCAGCACAAGCTAGTGTCAGACCTGCTGTTTCCAGCGCTGTGCCCCTTATTTTGTAAGATGCAGCAGTTTTAGAGCATTTACCCCTCAAGTCTTATTCATGATTAGGTGTTAGCCCCGCCCACCAAAGGCTAGCTCCGCCCATTGACAGTTATTCACATGTTTCTACCTATTCAAAGTAATAGGTTTGTCAGTTGAGGTGGGTGGGGCTAGCCTCCGATTGGCCGGGTTTAAAAAAAAAAGACTCTTCGAATGACTTCTGGCTGAGAACTGCAGATTTGAGCATTAAATACACAAAAACTCCAGCATCTTACAGAATAAGGGACACAGCGCTGGAAACAGCAGGTCTGACAGTACCTTGTTCTGTCTTCAGCAAGGGGGGGCATCACCTATGTGACAGGTTCTCTTTAATGACCAGAACATTTTTTTAGTTTTTGCCTCCTTGTGTTTCAACAGTTGTAACTTTATTTTTTCAATGACGCAGTTGTATGAGGCCTCGTTTTATTCGAGACGAGTTGTACTTTATGGGGCTATAGTTTAAATTCACTTATAAATAATCGAAGAATATTTTAGAAAACTATTTTTCAATCTTTTTTTTTTTTTTTTTACACCTTCACTTTTCACACTTAAAACTTATTAATAATTCTACACGTTATTACAGTCATGTCAATACCGGACATGTGTAGGGTTTTTTGTGTGTGTAATGTATGCACAATTATTTTTTATTAAATTTTTTTTTAGTTTTATACTTTGTTTTTTACTTTTTTTTTATTTTTAAATCCCATGAAAGGAGAACGGTTTTACTTTTTCTTTTTATACATTTGGGAAATGTATTAGCATATTTAATATCTAAATTTTAAAAATCTGGCCATCTGATACAGGCAGGGATCAGGGCAGCTCACAGCCCTCCCCTGATCACTGGTTGTTACACAAAAAGCCCGGTGCACTCTAGGTCCCCAGGCTGACTGGAAGCCATTCCCCGGGCTCTTCGGGGCACCGGGTGTCCCCCCCTTACCAGACAGGCAGGGAAACCCTTTTATTGCGCGCAGTGACAAACGTGCAATCAAAGGGTTAAAGCTCCGGGAGCGGAGGTTTCACCCCCCCGGGGCTTGCGGAGCTGCGCTGAGATCAGGGGTTTAACAGAAGACGTTGCTGCAGACGAACACCTAAAAAGCCCACATCAAAAATGGTGGGCGCTCTTAAGGGAGTTAAAGGAATTTATTGCCATTTTTTTTTTACCAAAAAACCAGACACTGAGCATATCCTTTTTTTTCATCGCCCTTTTTTTTTTTTATTGTAGATTTTTTTAATTCTTCATTTTTAAACTACGGGGGCGGCCATCTGTCCCAGCTGCTTTTAACACAAATTTTCAGCATCCAAAAACAGTGTCAAAACCTCGTCTGAAAACGTCGTATGCGCTTTTTCCCGGGGCAGTCCACACAGCAAGGTTCTGCGTTTTTAGGCTTTTTCGATTTGAAAACCCACCACACATAGAGACTTTATTTTTTTTTAAAATGTGTTTTTATTAAAAGTTTTCATCATTAAGAAAATTTATTAAAAATCAACATCATATATAAAGGCCAAAAAAGAACAAAGAAAAACGCCCCGACATAAAGATCCTTGTAGTAGGAAGACATAGCAAAATGCCACTACTTTGCTAAATAGGTTTGGCACTATTTCGGGAAAAACAAACAAACCCATGAATCTATGGAATTTTAAACCCCATGCCTTGGTCCCCCGAATTAAGCTGTTAAAAAAACGGGCACTTTAAGAAAAACCTGACTTGAACAAAAAGAACAAACAAGGACGGGGGGAGAAAAAAGACAAAACACAAGGAGGGGGAACTTTTTTGAGGTCTGTGGCCTTACTTTTTATGCGGGGCCCCCAAAAAGGGGCCGCCGGACAAAAGGAAATATACCAGACCGCCCCCTTTTCGGTTCGAACCCTCCTTTTTTATAGCGGGACCTCCTATTTTCCCCCATTCAATATAGAATATTGGGGTAGGGACAATCAAGAGAGGGAGCCCCTGTTCAACCCTCATTACCGAGCCCCCGTCAAGGGGAGAGTGGAGGCTATATAGTACCCCGGGTTTCCAAATTATCTAAAAATTATCAAGCCTTTTTGTCTGGAACCCATAAGGTTTTCCATTTCCGGGATACCTTCACTCGGTGACCAACTGATCTTTTAAAGGGGGGTTTTTTTGGGCATTTCCATACTTATTAAAAGACACTTAGCGGCTTTTATCGTGTAAAAGGAGACGCGGGGGGGCCGGGTCATGTCACTGGGGAAGATATTCAGTGGGTATGTTTTGGGGTTTCGGGAATGTGAATCCTAAATGGCTCGGGTCAAGGTTTGACTTTTTTCCACGGGGGTTTTTTTTCTAGGGCAATCCCAAAATATATGAGTCGGGGTTTCCCCCGTGTCTCTCTACATCTCCAGAAAAGGGTCAAGACTTTAGGGTAGAAAGTGGTAGAAGCACAGGGGGTGGTACCAGTGCATCAACAGTTTGTATTGGTTTTCCTTGTAGGAAACGGGGGAAACCTGGCTCCCGGTCCAAATAATTTGCCATGTTTCGGGGGGGGAAGGGCTCCCCTAGGTACTTTTCCCATTTTCCCAAAAATGAGGGTTGGGCATTTGAGCCCAATCGGGGACACCGCTTTTGTATATTGAGGAAATCATCCGGCTGTAGGGAATGGCTCGGCATTTTCTCGAAGCTTGTGGGGCACATACCGACGAGGTGGACATAGATCTAAGTAGAAAAGTCTAATCGTAAATAATGTAGTAAATTTGGGGGGGTAGCTTATACTTTCCTAAGGCTTCAAAGGTAAGACTCTCGGGTCGTAATCTACAATTCCGCCCGCCCGTACCGACTGTTGAACCATGGCTTCACGCGGGGACCCCCGAGGCTGTCCCGGGAACAGTGGTTGGGGAAAAAAAAACGATGTCATAGGGAATAAACGTGAACTAAAGGTAAATTTTTTTATGACAAAATTTCCACACCCTTTAGGTCAGAGCCATGGGACCCAAAGTGGCACATCAACCCGGGTTTCGATCGTATACACAGGAGCGATTGGGGGGGGTTGGGGGACCACGCTTCTCCTTCCCCTCCATCTGGCATACGCAAATGCGACGACGCTGGATTGCCGTAGCTGGCCCGCCCCAATATCTTTTGTATGTCAGGCACAGAGAGCCACCCCGAGTCTTGGGTGCAATAGGACCGATTTAGGGATACGGGTCTGCCTGGGCCCATATAAAAAAGCTGAAGGAGCCTGCATGACTTTTAAGTCTTTTTTCTGGGTATCGGGGGCTAGTAGCGTCTCAAACAGATACATCAGCTTTGGGAGAGCATCATAGAGACTTTAATCGAAAATCCGTTCAGCAGTTCCCACTGAAAGGATTTGATGCTGGACGGTTTTCTTACACCGCCGGCGTTCTGAAAAACTTCCAACATGTACAATCTTCCGCCCGGTTTTCAGATGGAAGATGCACATTTGAATGGTTGAGGGGGCGACAAATCCGCAAACCCTGGACAGTACGGCCTCCAAAACCATGCAAAAGACAACAAAAGACCGAAACTGACCGGTATTTTGTCCCTGTCGTGTGGACGCACCCTTCAGATGAGGTTTTGACGAGGATTTGATCAGGTTCTGGACGAGGTTTTCCAACATTGTTTTCTTTTGAAAACAGCCTTTACAAATTAATAGCCGGGCAAAAAAAACCCCAAAGAAAAAGGCCAAAAAAACGCAAAAAACCTTCTAAAAAAACCCGGGCCCAGGGTTTTGAAGCTTTTCCCTTTATTCCAGGGGGTTTTCATATTGAAAAAGCTTCAAAATTTTAAAAAAGGGAAATTATTTTCAGCAGCAAAGGAAGCGCAGAAAAAGTGCGGAGAAACATCATCATGTGTGAACTACAAGGCTGTTTTACATAGGAATCAATGAAAATGAACTGGGGGTGTTTTGGAGACTTTGTTGATGCTGTTTTGGGTGAGGAAATGCTCCAAAAACAGTGGCAAAATCAGCCGAGTGAGCAGACGCTTAGAGCTTGTCCCCACGGCACAGGTTTTCAGTCGGATTTACAGACGGATTTTGGGTGCTTTCACACGGTGCGTTTTTGGTGCATTTTTTTACCTTTTTTTTATGCGTCTTTTAGAGGCCAGTTCTAAATCGCTTTAAGGCAGTGTAGAATGTGGAAGAATGTATGAAGCTGTTCTTCTGCAGGTCATACATACAGCGCAGTGTAGAGCCAATACCACAAGTCTGGCTCAGCACCACTTTACCCTGGTCGGCTGTTCTTCTGCAGGTTTATACATACAGGGCAGTGTAGAGCCAATATCACAAGTCTGGCTCAGGCCACCTTTACCCTGGTCTGTTCTTTCTGCATGTCAACATACAGGGCAGTGTAGAGCCAATTTCCACAAGTCTGGGCTCAGGCAACCACCTTTACCCTGGTCTGTTCTTCTGAGGGCATAATACAGGGCAGTGTAGAGCCAATACCACAAGTCTGGCTCAGGCACCTCCTTTACCCCGGTCTGTTCTTCTGCAGGTCCTACATACAGGGCAGTGTAGACCAATTTCCACAAGTCTGGCTCAGGCACCACCTTTACCCTGGTCTGTTCTTCTGCAGGTCATACATACAGGGGGCAGTGTAGAGCCAAATATAGACAAGTCTGGCTCAGGCACCACCTTTACCCGGTCTGTTTCTTCTGCAGGTCATACATACAGGGCAGTGTAGAGCCAATACCACAAGTCTGGCTCAGGCCCACCTTTACCCTGGTCTGTTCTTCTGCAGGTTATACATACAGGGCAGTGTAGTGCCAATACCAAAAGTCTGGCTCAGGCACCACCTTTACCCTGGTCTGTTCTCCTGCAGGTCATACATACAGGGCAGTGTAGAGCCAATAGCACAAGTCTGGCTCAGGTACCACCTTTACCCCGGTCTGTTCTTCTGCAGGTCATACATACAGGGGAGTGTAGAGCCAATACCACAAGTCTGGCTCAGGCACCACCTTTTCCCTGGTCTGTTCTTCTGCAGGTTTATACATCAGGCAGTGTAGAGCCAAAAACCACAAGTTTTGGCTCAGGCACCACCTTTACCCTGGTTCTGTTCCTCTGCAGGTCATACATACAGGACTGTGTTTGAGCCAATACCACAAGTCTGGCCCAGGGACCCCCTTTACCCTGGTCTGTTCTTATGCAGGTCATACATACAGGGCAGTGTAGAGCCAATACCACAAGTCTGGCTCAGGCACCACCTTTACCCTGGTCTGGCTGTTCTTCTGCAGGTCATACATACAGGGCAGGTGTAAGCCAATTCCCACAAGTCTGGCTCAGGCAAACCACCTTTACCCTGGTCTGGCTGTTCTTCTGCAGGGCATACATACAGGGCAGTGTAGAGCCAATTTCCACAAGTCTGGCTCAGACACCACCTATACCCTGGTCTGTTTTTCTGCTGGTCATAGATACAGGACAGTGGGAGAGCCAATACTACAAGTCTGGCTCAGGCCCCCACCTTTACCCTGGTCTGGCTGTTCTTCTGCAGGTCTTTCATACAGGGCAGTGTGAGCCAATACCACAAGTCTGGCTCAGGCACCACCTTTACCCCGGTCTGTTCTTCTGCGGTCATACATACAGGGCATGGGAGAGCCAATAACCACAAGTCTGGCTCAGGCACCCTTTAACCCTGGTCTGTTCTTCTGTAGGGCATACATACAGGGCAGTGTAGACAATACCACAAGTCTGGCTCAGGCCCCCACCTTTACCCTGGTCTGTTCTTCTGCCCGGTCATACTACAGGGCAGTGTAGGAGCCAATACCACAAGTCTGCTCAGGCACCACCTTTACCCTGGTCTGGCTGTTCTTCTGCAGGGCATACATTTCAGGGCAGTGGGAGAGCCAATACACAAGTCTGGCCTCAGGCACCACCTTTACCCTGGTTTGTTCTTCTGCAGGTCATACATACAGGGGCATGTAGAGCAATACCACAAGTCTGGCTGAGGCACCACCTTTACCTGGGCTGTTCTTCTGCAGGTCATCATACAGGGCATGTAGAGCCAATACCACAAGTCTGGCTCAGGCACCACCTTTACCCTGGTTTGTTCTTCTGCAGGTCATATATACAGGCGCAGTGTAGAGCCAATACCACAAGTCTGGCTTATTTTCGGGGTAGGTCTTATTTTTAGAGGAACAGGTTATCTACAGAGAGCACGCAAGAAAAATACCACAAATACAGGACTAATTAGTACCATGGAAGAGGTATACCATGTACAAGAGCAGCATCAGAATAATCCGATCTAAAATAATAAGCAACAGATAGCAGACCTATAAATACATAACCTTAGTCATAGCAGCTGCTATGGGGCTCAGAGGATTAGGGGGTCCACTCAGGTGAGTGATTTGCTATATTTTTTATTTACTCTGCTTTCTACTCAAATATCCTGCTTCAAATGATATAACCTTAGAAATATCAGACCTCAGCTTCTCTATCATATAGTCATATATATCACAGAGCTCAGCTCCTCTCCCTCTATCATATAACCCTATATATCACAGAGCTCAGCTTCTCTCCTCTATCATATAACCCTATATATCACAGAGCTCAGCTTCTCTTCTCTATCATATAACCCTATATATCACGGGAGCTCAGCTCCCTCCCCCCTATCTAAAACCCCTAAAAAACACAAGCCCCGCTTTTTCCCCTCTATCATAAAACCCAATTTCACGAGCTCGGCTTCTCTTCTTATCATAAAACCCCTATATATCACAGAGTCACCTCCTCTATCATAAAAACCCTATATATCACAGAGGGGCATCCTCTCCTCTTCATAAAACCCTATATTTCACAGAGCGAAAAAAAAGCTCCTCCCCTCTATCAAAAAACCCTAAATTTCACAGGCTCAGCTCCTCTCCTCTATCATAAAACCCCCAATATATACAGAGCCCCGCTCCTCTCCTTATCATATAACCCTATATATCAAAAGGTCAGTTTTCCTCCCCTCTTTTCATAAAAACCCTAAAAATATCACAAAAGCTCAGCCCCTTTTCCCCCTCTATCATATAACCCAATATATCACAGAGCTCAGCTCCTCTCCTTTTTCATAAAAACCCTATATATCACAGGGGTTTCACTTCTCCCCTTCTACCCAAAACCCCCCTATATACCCACAGGGTTCGCTTCTCTCCCTCTATCATTAACCCCTATATATCACAGAGCTCAGCCCTCTCCTCTTTTTTCTATCCCTATATTTCCCCGACTCAGCTTCTCTCCCTCTTTTCCATAAAACCCATATATCACAGAGCTCAGCGCCTTCTCCTCTACATAAAAACCCTATATATCACAGAGCTCAGTTCTCTCCCTTTTATCACACCCTCCCTCTCAATAGGGCAGCAAAAACCCACCGGGCCCCCCCTTCAAGCCAAGTGATCAGTTGTTACTACTAGGGGTTAATTACAACCAAATGGACATTTGGAGCAGTATATATTACTACATAGCAACCACTGAGAAGAAGGGACGACCAGCAATTACATGGGTGGGGCGAATCCACCAGAGCAGGAGGACGCCGTTTCGGATGTCCATGTGCCATAATAGACAACCCTCATGCTAGGAGTTTAAATGAATCTGGGGAGGTGTAAATACCAAAAATTCCCCGGCTTTTTCAGCATTAAAGGGGCTGCACCATGCCAACAAAAAAAGCTTTTACTCAAAGGTTATGTTAGTCTGACTGGAAAAAAAAACAACTCAAAATTGAACCCCTGAAAGAAATTCCTCAAAATCTTTTGCTAACCTCGTCACCTGGTTACATCCAGTTGTGCTGTTACATTTGATCCCTTTTGTTATTCTCTGGTAAGGTGTGACCAGTGTGTCAGTCCTTACTGCTGATCTGGAATGCTATTCATCTCTAACTTTATACTGTTACATAAGGTTGCACACTGGGAAAAAACCCAAAAGGGGGAAATTTAAACCCTAAAGAAAAACACAAAACAATTTTGGAGGGATCCTCATGTAACTTCCCTATAAGACCCAATGCACGCATGACAGATCTGCTGCAGATTTGTTGTAGAGTTTGCTGCAGTTCTGTTACACATTTTGTTGCAGACTTTGCTGCAATTTTTTTTGCAGATTTCCTGCAGATTTTTTTGCAGTTTTTTTTAAGGCGGATTTTGTAGATTTTTGTTACGGATTTTGATGCAGATTTGTCATAGGATTTTTTTATTTCAAATTTTGTTGTGGATTATGCTCCATAGCTGTTGCAGACTTTGCTGCATTTTTTTTTCAGATTTCCTGCAGAATTCTTGCTGGTTTTGTAGGCGGATTTTGCAGATTTTGTTACGGATTTTGCTGCAGGTTTGTGGTGGATTATGCTCCATAGTTGTTGCAGATTTTGGTGCAGAGCTTGCTGTGACTTTTGGTGCAGCTTAGTTGCGGATTTTGCTGCAAAATCTCCTACAGATTTTCCTACATAGACTTCAATAGGAAATGGTAAAAACTGCTCTAAAATCTGCAGATAAACCTTTAGGGCAGGCATCCTCAAACTGTGGCCCTCCAGCCGTTGGGAAACTACAACTCCCATCATGCATTTATATAATCTATAACAGTGGGCATGATGGGAGTTGTAGTTTCCCAACAGCTGCAGGGCCGCAGTTTGAAGATGCCTGCTTTAGAGGATGTTCACACGGCGTGTTGGATACGTTTTTGGATCTGAAAAACGCATCCAAAAGCGCTGCATAAATCGCATCCAACAGGCATTCAACATGCAGGTGCGTGTTTGGCTGCAGCAGGATCGCACCCTATAGCTTCAAATAGGGCTCCTGCTGCGTCTTTCGGATCAAGAATTGACATGTTAATTCTTTGAATGGATCCGAAAGACGCAAGTAAACACGGATCGGGATCACTCGTCTGAACGCCGATGCGTGTTATACATTGAAAGCAATCACACTGCACATTGTAAGATGCGGGTTTGGGTTTGTTTTTTCTGTGAAATAAGCACTTATTTCACTGCAAAAAAATAGTCATGTGAACAGAGCCTTAACGTGGTTTTGCCACGAAGTAAAATTGGCGTGGGAAGCTTGCAAATTAAATAACAAACATTTACACCATTCATTATTATTAAAATTTCGGCACCATTTTTGTTCTAGCTGCTCCCTTAGTGATCCATTGTTTACAGCTCGTCTCCAGGGGATACGACCTGGGCTGTGAGCTCCTCCGTCCTGGTCGCACATGCTCAGAAATCACCTCTCCTCCCGTCCTCTGTACTCCTTATTAATCACACACACTCACTGCTGAGCGAGTGTTCACTCCCAGGTGCTGTCACTCTACTCCCGTCCTCTGTACTCCTTAGTAATCAAACACACTCACTGCTGAGCGCGTGTTCACTCCCAGGTGCTGTCACTCTACTCCTGTCCTCCTTAGTAATTAGTCAAACAGCGCAAATAAATAAAAAAAGAAACCTCAGTGAGGTCTGTGCATTGATAAAGAGAAATAAAATCCCAGGTTTGGTTCCTGCAGGAATTGGAACCTAGGACTCTTGTGCCTGGAGGCAAAAACTTTACCTCTCAGCTACTCACAATGCTTTACATAAACAGACCTTTGACTACAGAGAGAAAAGGCCTGGTGATGTCATCCTGCTGGGTCACATGATAAGCAATTCAAACAAATCACAGACGCCCCCTTCTGAGCACACACAGCTGAAGAGCTGGATGCAGGAGGTATGAAATGAGATTGTGGCAAAACCCCTTTAATGAAAATTTTACCTACTCCTTATAAAGTCAATGTAGAAAAATCTGCACTAAAATCCACAGCAAATCCGTCCAGTGTGCACTCAGCCTTAGGGCATGTCCCTACGGCACTGAGCAAATACCGGTTGGATTATCCGGCTGGTATTTGCTCTGTTTTCGTGGCCGTGCACACGGCCGCAGGGGGACGGCTTTTCTCCGCTGTTTGCATTGACGTGTTCATATTCAGCCCGAAAACCGGGCGGAAGAATGAACACATTCTATTTTTTTTGGGATCGGCGGTGTAAAAATCCGTCCGGCGGAAAATCCGTGCAGTGGGGATTGCTGCACGGATTTTCCATTGAGGTCCGTTCTAAAGTTTGACAGCCGGTTTACAGATGGCGTTCAAAACCGAAAACCGTCTGTAAAACCGGCCGAAAACCCGTGTATTGGGGACAAGCCCTTACTTGTGCGACTCTTCTCATGCCAAACAAGTCTGATATCAGTAAAGTATTGGGGAACGGTTCGATATGCAGAGGCGATGACAGCAGATCACGTCACATCAATGGTAATCGGATGTTTCCACTTACTATTCCTGAACACAAGGAAAACCACTTATATGTGGAAAGTTACATATGCACAAAGAAAAAAAAAAAACAAAAACAAAAAAAAAACCCACTTTATGTGCCCTAAAGCCAGTAAAAATTCCACTGCACAAACCAGTTATCAGTGAAAATATTTGCTAGCTGCAGAGCGGATGCTGGCAGGGGTGCAGCCACACTGCTGCAAGCTGGAACTGGATGGTGTTTTATCCGCACGTCCATCTGATTTGGGGGATTGTCAGTCGATAAAGGATGGTGGGTACAGCTGCACAGGATGGGTTTCTATAGATCAGAAAAAACAGTAGCAGGCAGCTCTAGCCTATATGCTACCCGGGAAAAGTTAACAGGTGCAGCTAATTGCGGAGCAGCAGCTCACACACCCCACTGCTAGGGGAACAATTAGATGATAAAAAACTGCACATTAAATTAAAGGGGTTGTCTCACAACAGGGATCGCTGCTTTTTATGTTAAAGATCTTGCAGAAACAAGTCACTTTGCAATATATGTCCATTATCAGTGTCCTACCTATTCCTAGATATCCCCTCTTGTATGGGCTGCATCAGCTCCTCATAGTTACAGACCTGTTTGTTCTCTCCTGATAGGCTGCCAGCACTGGTTGCTATAGCTGCAGACTTGTTTGATCTCTCATGATAGGCTGCCAGCACTGGTTGCTATAGCTACAGACCTGTTTGATCTATCCCGATAGCCTGCCAGCGCTGGTTGCTATAGCTACAGACATTTCTGATCTCTCCTGATAGGCTGCCAGCGCTGGTGGCTATAGCTACAGACCTGTTCTCTCTCTCCGGATAGGCTGCCAGCGCTGGTTGCTATAGCTACAGACCTTTCTGATCTCTCCTGATAGGCTGCCAGCACTGGTTGCTATAGCTACAGACCTGGCTTCTACTGCAATCTAGTGGAAGCCAGTAAACACGCCCCTGAATTCAAAGTGAAACCAAAACAACAGAGTTTCTAAATATGTCATCAAAAAAAAGTGAAGCCTCTGAGAGCTACAGTCTTCCTTACATGCCGTTAGTTTCCTGACAGTTTACATTAGACACGACCAGGAGCTGATCTGGCCGCGCTTGCGTTGTTTGCACTTCTTATCTGATGGCAGGGAACATGAACGAGCTTTGAAAGGACTGGGGAGAAAGATATTGTATCTTTTGTATAGAGAATCCACTGGTTGTAATGTAATTATCTGAGTAAACATGCAGATGCCCCCTCCCTCTCCACCTGCAGCGTTCGTGAAGGAATGAAAGAAGGCTACCTGCTGAGCTTATCTTCTCTCCTGAGCAAATAAGAGGGAGAAATAAAACCCATATAGCTTGTGCACAATACAGTTCTCCTCTGTGGATTAGCAAAACAATGTTTGCTCAACTACAGAGACGGAGTAAACAGCAATGTGCATGGGAGGTGGAGCGTGACATCACAGAGGAGGGGTTTCTTGTTTTTTTAAACACAGAAATACAACGCCCCTTTTATCAGGCCACAAGAGGGGAGTATCAGCCTGTTAGGTGAGGAACTCACTTCTTGGCAAAACCCCTTTAAAGCAATAGTGACAAGGATGATAGACCTCAGAGGTTAGTGCTAGGTAAATAGCTATGCTGTAATATTCTATAATAATCACATGGATGTTTTTAAAGACAAATTACACCCAACTAACGTCTGTGCCAGTCAGGGGTGTAGCTATAAGGGGGGCAGAGGTAGCAACTGCAGATAAACCTTTAGACCAAGTCCACACAGCATATGTCAAAATGGCCTCCAAAATCCAACGGCATTTTGACATTGCTGGACCGTGGTGATGATTTGCGCAGAAACCATGGTTGGTTTTCGGATTTGCTTTGGTTCCCGTACTTCCAATGTACATGGCCGACGGCAAATCCGAGAGGAATCCGGCGGAATATACATGATGCATATTTTGCCTCTCTGCCACATATATGAAAATAGTAGTATTATAAATGTCAAATTGTGGATGGGGGGCGCCCTTAGAGTTTTTTCAGCCGGTTTGCGGTTTTTCAGACCGCCTGAAAAACCGGCCGAAAATAAGCACAACGGGCTTAAATGGAAAACCCGTGCAGCAGTCCCCACTGCGCGGGTTTTCCGTCTGGCGGTTTTTCCGCCCGTGGTCCGCTCGCAACATATTGTGGAAGCACATTCTTCTGTCCAGTTTCTGGACGGAATCTGTGCTAGCCAATGTGAAGGGGGACGGTTTTTCTCTGCTCATCGCGGAGAAAAGCCACCCCCCCCCCGCGGCCGTGGGGACGGCTGGCAAACCGACCGGTATTTGTCCTGTGCCGTGGTAACACACCCTTATAGATTTTGCATTGGGGCCCAGGAGCTTTAAGTTAGGGCTTGTTCACACAGCTTATTTGGATGAGGTTTTGGACGAGGTTTTCGGAGCGTTTCCTCGCCCAAAACCTCGTCCAAAATGCCCCCAGTTAATTAAATTGATTCCTATGTAAAACCTTGCTGTAGTTCACACACAACGAGGTTTTACGCGCTTCTTCGGAAGCACTGAAAAGGAAGTGTCATGGCAATTCTTGAAGCGTGTTTTAGGCACGTTTTTTGTACTGGCAATTTATTTGTATGGGTGAAAACCTCATCCACAACCTGATCCACAACCTCGCTGAGAAACGCCGCTAAAACCTCTTCTGAAGAAGCGTGTTTCAGGAGCGGTTTTGGGCGAGGTTTTGGGAGCAGAAACGCTCCAAAAACCTCGTCCAAATAAACCGTGTGAACATGGCCTTACGCCTCTGGTGCCAGTTATCTTTCCCAACTTCCTGTCAGTCGTACGATTAAAGCCACAGTCATCCTTCTCCCAAGCAAAAAATGGGGAATGAT